>JAAEAF010014644.1:0-72376 GCA_011037195.1 Triatoma infestans | reverse complement strand
CACGGCCTTTATATTTTCATTTAAATTTATGTTTATAAAACATGTTTTTTTAATAAGGTTTATCTTTATATTTATTACTTTCTCTTACTAATAATAGTAAGAGGAAGTATTGCGATCGTGCCAGATTTTCTTTTCACCGGTAATACACGTTTTTCGATCCCCTGACACCAAAAAAGTGTTTTTCGAAAATGGTATGTATGTCTGTCAGTGTTTCAACAGAATATCTCAAAAACGAAAAGTCGCAAACTTCGTATTCCGTTTAAGTCCCACCACCGCATCAGGCACCAAGATTTCGGGCAAAATCCATTATCTAGAAGTACCACTTCACTGAATGTTTTTTTTTTTTCATTTTTTTGTGATTTTCTCGAAAATGGCTCAAACGATTTTCTTTAAACTTGGTATATCAACTACACATACAAGGAGCTACAACTTTTATTTGAAATATTTCTCAACGAAAATTCATTTAAGGGCATTTTGAGGGAGGGTTGGGTTATGTTTTCTTCAAATGTGCTATTTCACTTTAACAATATGCTACACAGTTCTGCCAACTAAATAATATTAATTAGAACTATATATATATAGCCAAAACTTCCAGTTTATTTACTTTATTATTATTATTTATTATTGAAACTGTTGAATACATATGCATAATAGCTGAGTTTAGCATGACGTAGTTATTGTTTACAAAGATTAAATTACAATAATATTAATTGTTGTGGTTGGTTCCGCAGAGCTGAAAAGCATCATAGATATTTTCCGTGATAGCCAGCTTCTTTTTGTGGTGAAATGTGATTGGTGTGAAGTGTGTTGTTTTATGTTTGTAGTGTAGCACGAGAGGTTTTGTAAAGGGCTTGTGAGTGAGTATGTTTAAGATAGAGATAGAAGTGTTAGAAATAGAGAATAAATTCTTTTTAAATAAATAATCACTTTTAAATAAATAAATTAACTATATTATATTAAACTAGTAAATTTACAAGGTAATATTAATTGTGAATCTTGATTTAACTTATAAATACACAGATCATATAATTAGTAGCTAGATTGATTTAACTCAAAATGTTTGAACTTATAACTGGCACTGATTAATAGTGTCCAAATTAGAATGTCCTTGGTAGAATGTCCAAATTAGGCTGTCTCCTTGAATGCAGAATTTAGACTCTCTCTTGAAAGAATGCCTTCTCTTGGTAGTACAAATCCTCCCATGTGAGAAGGCGCAAAAACTGAAAGGTGACTAAGTTCTATGAACTCTTCTGTAATGGTGTCTTCTACCTGGGTTTTATCCTTTTTGGCCAACCAACTTGCATTTTTATTTCAAATAATTTCACACATTTTACAGATATAATTTCTGGCATCCATCACAGTGGTCATAGACCGATTTCGAGCGTTCACCCATCATCATGTTAGGATGTTTTGGACAAAACAGTGTGATAAATAGACTTGCACAGAGCAATTTCAGTTAATACACTGGTTTTTAAAAATGTTTTTGTTGGGACCTAACTTTAAGAAGGGGTTCTTTATACCTGGGTAAACACATGTTTTTCCTTTTGGAAGGCTATTGTACATTGTTCCTTTTAATAAACATCCAACTAGTGCAGATGGGTAACTAAATTAAGTTTTGAAAGAGATTTACTTTGATAATTAATTAATTAATTATAGTATGGACTATCTTACTATTTTTATTTATTTATTTATTTTTTATTGTTCTTTGATTGAAGAAAAGCGAAAGAACACTTGTCAGCCGTGGGCTACTGTCGAAGAATTAATGATAAGAAATGATAAAATACGAGCTGAATGATTATAAATAAATAAATATGTTGTTGAACAATTAATCTATAATAAGCATGTTATTTGATAATCACATATTATAATTCCTCATTTTACCTTTCCGAATTCCCATACACCATTCACGCACGCATATAAACTTAAACATGGTTGCATCTGGTATTTTATCCGTCGTAGCATGCATATTTATGTTCTTCCTGAGCGGTTTCGTATTTTCATCCATCGACAGAGCAAATTAACCAAGTTCGTGTAGAGAGTTCACTTCAACGTAATGTTTCTGTTATCAAGGTTAACCTCCCCACATAATTATATACAACCAACAAGTGTGAGTAACAAGTAACAGAAACATTACGTTGAAGTGAACTCTCTACACGAACTTGGTTAATTTGCTCTGACGATGGATGAAAATCCGAAACCGGTCAAGAAGAACATAAATATGCATGCTACGACGGATAAAATACAGATGTTATCCAGCATTGCGGATCCATCCACATATTAAATATGGTTCTTTATAGGCTTGAATACAGCAAGTCTAAACGAGCTTAAATACAAATTTTGATAAATATATTATTGAAAAATTAAGGAAAAGGATTGTGAGATACGGTTTTTTAAAAAAATAAGAAAACTTAAATTCTTGTCTACGTTTCGACAAATATATTGTCTTTTTCAAGGCATAAAAAAAAACTATTTGTCAAAAGTAGGTAAGAATTTAAGTTTTCCTATTTTTTAAAAAGACCGAATCTCACAATCCTTTTCCTTCATATAAGAACGGTCGAGAAGAATCTTCCATAATTGAAAAATTATATAAGTATGGCTAACCGGCCTTAATGTAGCGTACATTCCACAATTAACCTTTTACATTTTACATTCTCAACTTGCATACATTATTCTCATATGTATTAATTTAAAAGCGGTTTGATTCGTATGTACAGACTTAAAAACTATTTGAATCAGGTGAGTTGTGTATTGTTTATTGCGTTTTTTATTGTTATTGTGGGAAGATGGTTTTGAATAGTGATTCACTCGCGAATTTGGTCTATTCGTTTATTACGTTTTCTGTCTTATATACTTTAAGTTGTTCTAGTATGTATTCCAGTCGTCGTCCTTTTTTGCCTGGATGATGGGCGAATGCCCGAAACCGGTCGATGACCACAAAAAGAAGCAGGCTATCACGGAAAATACCTTTGATACAATAATATTAAATTTTAATTTACGAATTATGTTATTGCACGGAATAAATGAATATATTTCAGTTTTCTGTAATTTTATTCAAGTGATATAAATAAATTTATTAGTTGAGTTACAATAAAGTTGATGGAGTATCACATTTTAATTCTATAATTTTCTTAATCTTATTTATGTTTGGAGGGGGGATTGGGGTAATAGGAGGGCGCAGAAAATGTAAAAATACCTCGCCTTGAGCGGCGCTGCTCTTGCCTAAATTGAAGGAACCACCTTAATTAGGATGAAGGTTGTGGAATTGACTGGACGATTTTTACTTTCTCTTACTAACTATACTAAGAGTTAATTTTGAATTTCAAATTTCAAGAAAAGTGGATAACTGGAAGTACGACTTTAGTGAATAACTTTCTGAGCTATTTTTTTTCAATTTTCTCCAAAACGGCTCCAACATTAAACTTGATGTACTATCTACACAAATTGAACACCTATCATTTTTATTGGAAACATTTTGTCGGATATATTGGTTTTTAGGAGTTCTGAGGAGTTTGTTATGTTAGATTTCAAAAGTTATTGGCGCTCTCTTCTGGATATCATGCGAATTACTTCCTTTGCTTTTGAGAACCAACAATATTCCCATCAGCATATAATTTGTGCAAGAAAATTTAAGTGAAAATTTCGAGTTTGAGAGAAATTTGTCAATTTTATAATCGTAATATTAACTGCAGAAAGAGAAGGTCGGCTGGGGGTTCACACCAGACTTCAAAGGATGTCGGCTGACGTCACCTAGCCCAATGTTTGTACTTAATTTGATATTCCTAGCCAACGATAAACAATACAGTTCTGTTTTGCTGGTTATTTTAAATTGTTAAATCGTGGTTTCAATCTTTGTTATATTATTATATCTTTGTTGATGCAAGAACGACTTTGTTAAGAAATTGAAGATTAAGTTCTATTTACATTTTGAGTGGATTGGTATAGTGTGATTCCATCCCTGTTAACTTTACATGAGATCAAGATGGATTACTAGATGGTTTTCTAAAATCTATATATGTATGCATGTCTGTACGTCTGTTGTTATGGTACACAGACATATGGCTTGACGCTAGCTTCCTAGGTCAAATCAAATCAAAGTAAACACACAAGTGACGATGGAATTTCCCGTCTTCTTCATCATTAAGACTATATATATATATAGATAGTATATATATATATATATATATATATATAATATATATATTCAGATTTTGTGTATTACCAGTGGAAGAAGAAGGTGGATTGAGATGTTTGTGCGAATGAGAGAGAGCGCAAGATAGGTGCTTCACAGTCTGCTAGATATTGTGAACTCCCGCCAATTGTTCCGCTCTTTACGAAGGGTGGGTGACATGCGCCCTATAATGCACCCCTCGGTCGCTCATATATAAGACAAGTGATCGTCTAAAGACGGCCCTGTTTGCCAACTTTCTACATCGTTGTAAGTACAATTTTTTTTTTTTTTTAATTTTATTTCAAATTTACTTTTTATTGTAAGTATGCAAAACAAATTTGTTGTCTCCTCTGTCCAAAAACCAACCTGTCAATTATTTATTATTAACTTCTTTCTTTTTTTTATAGAATTTAAACTGGAATTTCCTTATTAAAACTATAACTTTGATTTGTTCCTTTTTAAATTTCATTCGACTAATCATGCTTCTTTCTCAACAATTACACGACAGAATTTTTCCCCATCACCGAAATCACCAAAATTGCTTGGTTAATAGAATCGCCTATCTACTTACTTATCCCTTGTATCTTGCTGAATTGAGATTTGGTATGTAAAATACAAGTATTGGGACGGAAACATAGATTATGTTTCATTTCAGGACAGCTGATAGAGAAGGGTATACTCGGAGGTGCTCTAAGCCTATTGCTATTATCTCCAAATATGTATATTCTTACAGCTGTAAGACTAGTTTCCTCTCTTCTGAATATTATTAGCCTTGCTCAAAACGCTTTCTTTTAAATCTGACCACCTTACTGTGGGTATTCTTCATGGACATTCAAAATCTATTGAGGCATACAGATTTATACGGACCGCACAAGTAGTCTATAATAAACCGGACAAATTATGGGCTGGACCAAGCCAATAAAAACGGCGTGGATTATCGGTATGGCCATTCCTATCGACGATAATGTTTCTGAAGTCAAGAGGAGAAAAGAAATTAAGGAAATAATCAGTAGATGGACTTGTCCTAAAAAAGTACAGCCAGACACAATTGATAAAATTGAGCATCTCGTTAGTGAAATTCAAAAATCGGCCATGCTCAATTCGGCTGGTTTAGTACAGCCTATCGTTCAATTTCCTTCTTCTTTTTTTTATCGCAGCAATGCTGTCTTCTCGCAATTGTATCAAAATAATAATAATGATATTAAAGTCTGATGTGAAACACTCACTCGGCTTTCTCGTACTGCAATTGTGACGGTGGGGATTTTAGAACGTAAATTTGACCTGAATATGACTGAGAGGCGCGTCTTCTTCTTCCCTTCTTCTAATTTCCATTAAAACTCGCTAAGACAGATTAAAGTTAGCCTAATTCAGGTTATCGGATTTTTTTCCAAATCTGGTAGTTTTAAACTTACTCATTTATCTTCTCTATATAGTAAATTTGGGCAGAACTGTGCGGTAATTTCGAAATAAATTTTGCAGCAAAGCCTAAACGCATAAACGCAAAAAACTTCAGAATACGCCACCAAGTTTAAGGAATTATAAATTCAACAAAAATCAGTAAAGTGGCACTTTCGATTAGCGAATATCGACGAAAATCTTCCTGTCAGATTGCAGAGTGTAAAGTATCTCCCTGTCAGATTCCAAAGTGTTAAGTATCTCCCTGTCAGTTTGCAGAGTGGGAGTAAGTAAAATGATATTCAGTATGAAGAGTTTACAGGGATTGTTTGAGATATTTTCTTCAAACACACACTCACTAAATACATCTTCTTTATTTTTAACAAAAGTTCTTGTTTAAAAAGAAGCAAAGCAATCGTTTCATTTTTTCGAAACTATATTTTCACCGACAAAATAGAGAATAGTAAAAAAAAATCTGGCGCGAAATACTCGCACGACTTCTTTTGATACAATTATATATAAAATTACAAATTATTACATTAAAATTGTATTTATTTGTGCTAACATAATATAGAGGCGGTGGGGATAAATACCTAGCTATTAATCTTGGCTAGAGTGGAGCGCTCTAATAACGCTGAACCACAACATATACTATTTGAAATTAGCGCCACAAATTCCGCACAACTATCCAAAATAATTTTTTATGAAAAATGTTCCAAATAAAAGTGATCGGTTTTATTATCTGTGAAGTTGGCACACCAAGTTTAAAAGAAATCTTGCCAGCAAATTCCAAAAATCTCAAAAACCTATTCTGTAAAGTCGCACTAACATTTAACCGAATTTCTCCAAATTTGGAATTCTATCATATGCTTTCAATGCAAAATTAATATTAAGTTGGTGATAAAACCGTGTATTACTGAACTGGTACTTTAGCGCTACCGTCCCCCCCTCCAGAACTCCCCCCAAAATCAATATTCCCAGGAAAATGTTTCAAATAAAAGTGATCGGTATTTATGTGTGTACATAGTGTACCAAGTTAAAAAAAAAAACGTTAGATTTGTTTTCGTTTAGAAAATCGCGTAAAACTGAAAAAATCATTCTGCAAAGTCACACTTCCGGTTGATGGATTCTGGCTGAAACTTTCGTGTCAAATGATGTGGTGGTACCTGAACGGAATACCAAGTTCCAGCTTCCTGCGATTTTTGTTTTGTGAGACCTATTATTCACACACACAAAGCATTCGCTACAAACACTTTTTCGTGAGTAGGGTGCCTCAATTCATGCATTTCCAGGTCAAACTCAATTTCGAAAATTTGAACCGATGCAAGTACATCGTTCCAGGAATAAAAACAAGTAAATAGCCAGTGTAATACACTGGAACGGCTTTCTCCTACTCTTTACTTCCAACTTTTTACACATTTTTACAAAATCTTTACTTTCTTTGATTTTAATCAATGGGAGGATTGAATTTAATAAAATGGCTTCTTTAAGGAAAGCATAACTTCCCCCTGTCCCTCGAAACTCGTTAAATGAACATTCCGGAAAAATATTGCAAACAAATTCAGAGGTCCTGCATTCACACTTGGTACAACAAATTTAATGAAATCCATCGCTGTTTTTGTGGAAAACTGAAAAAAGAATTGAAATGATCGCAAAACTTCCTCTTACAGCAGTAAGAGAAGGCCACTGGTGCCACTGGAGCGGTAAGAGAAGGCCATAATACGACTGGTGAGGAAACTCTAACTTCACCCCTCCTCAAAAACAGCTTATTTGAGACTTCGGAAAAAAGTTACAAACTTTTTTCGGAAAAATTCTATGGGAAGGTTCTATAAATATGGAGGTTAGCTTCGAACTTCGCTGCAACTTCGGGGATAACAGAGCGCTGCATCCCGCCCTAAAAACCAAGTTTAATTCCTTACCATGGTCAATTAAACGTCGAGTTTAATTTTTTTTTAGGATTTCACTCAATGCTGAGGTTTCCTTCTTTCTTAATAGTCAAATTCATTTCTCAAAAGCCCTCTCCTTCTCTCCCGGTCAGTTCCATCTTCCTCTGTTAGGCCATGACCATACATGCTTGCCCTGACTTTCCCCACCCATTGGTCTGCAGCCTTGTTCTTTCATTTATTCCTTCTGATACCCATTCCAGATTCTGGGAATTCTTCACTCTTCCATCCGTCGCGCATTGCCATACCATTTCAGTCTTCTTCCATCTAAAATCTACCATCACATTTCTTTTTACCTCCAATTTTTTCTCGAATTCTGTCATTCCATATCTTTTCTAACCTGGATGTTCTAGCCGACTCCCTCCAAAAATCCATTTCGGTTGAGTGTAATTTTTTTGTCTGAGCACTGTTCAAAGTCGAAGTTTCTGATGCATACAAATGTACACTTTGGATCATTGAAGTGTGAATGGCATTTCATATTATATACAAATTACATGAAATGAAATTGACATTCAATATTTTAATAATAGGATTAAATTTGAAACAGCAAAAAAATAAAGATAAAAATAATCACTGTTGCTTTTCAAATCAAATAAAAAAAAAATTTCATATCTTAGACTATGGCTCGTAGGACGTCTGTCGAATAGAATAACCATATTAACTGTAGTTTTAGAAAAAGAATACAACATGATAAAGAATAAACAGGGCGCAAAAAATAAGGATGTGCACCAACAAACATACAGAAATAAACATACAAATTGGAAATCATTTCAAATATAGATATAAAATTAAACTGAACTGTTTACTTTCACTCCTTTTTAAAAAAATATGAATTGTTATAATTAAATTCCGATATTAATATCTTTCTATAACTACATGCTATTTGGACATATTTATATAAATTATACAGTCCATTGTCTTCATTATTACTATTCAGTACCTCTGTATATTCCTGCCACTCCATTCGTTTCTTTCCAAAATACTTAATCCTAAACTCATTAAGTACCGGGTACTGATATAAAATGGTAGGTATCTTCGTTAACGTTCATGCTTCACAGAGAGCATATAAAGTTTCTGTCTCTTTTCCACGGTTGATAAATTTAATTCCAATAACTCTCCCCTGACATGAAAAATGGTCTGAATGAAATGTATACTGTTATTATCGTTAATTTATTTATTAGTATATGCTAAATTGAACTTTTATATTGTTGGTGATATTCCCTGTTTCTTACTTTCTCCTGTAATATTAATTTGTGTTGTTCAGATGCCCTTTCGTCTATTTCGTATGATGATCTGTAAGAACTGGAAGAGAAATTTCTAGATTACACTTTTCAGTGTAATCCAATAAGTTTTTATACCAGGACAGTTTCTTTTCTATAATAATTTTGGCCGGGAAGTTTGTTAAGCGATCAGGACTTTGGTTCAGCACTTTGATTAAGTAATTTATATGCAACCTCATTATGTAATTTATTGTAGAGCGCCTGATTAGTAGTTTCTATATACAACATGCACGTAGATTAGGTAGTTTGTACAATTTCTTCAGAAAGTATCGTAATTTCTCCACCTCGTCGTGTTCCTTACCGCCTCCTACTGTGCCCCATAATACATCACAATTTTTGAAGTTGAATTGAATAACTAAATCTTGCTGCTTAGTGATACAGCTTCATTTCTTACTAAATGTTGCCATACACTATTCAATCCATATTTGGCAGCTAATAATCTCCCTTGAAAGTGCTGTGATAACTACAGGGTTGGGTCAAGGATACCTAAGAATTTATATTTTCTAATCACCTGAATCCGTTGCTTCTTATAATACCATTTCTCATTTTTCTTATATTGCCATAACCTTTTCTGCATATCATAATCTCACATTTTTTTTAATTTATTTTTAAATTCCAATGTTCGCAATATTTTTTTACATCATTTATCATGTACTGAAGTGTTGCTGCATTACTGGACATCAAAACAATATCGTCAGCGTATTTTAACGTTTTATTCTTATTCCATCTATAATCAAACCACCATCAGTAAAGTCCTCTAAATCATCAGAGACATTTTCCGTGGTAGCCTGCTTCATTTTGTGGTCATCGACCGGTTTCGGGCGTTCGCCCATCTTCAGGATGCGTTATTCAGACAGTGTGACAACACAGACTTGCACAGAGCAAAGTTAGTTTTCACACCACTCAATTAAACGTTGAGTTTAATTTTTTTTTAGGATTTCACTCAATGCTGAGGTTTCCTTCTTTCTTAATAGTCAAATTCATTTCTCAAAAGCCTTCTCTCCCGGTCAGTTCCATCTTCCTCTGTTAGGCCATGACCATACATGCTTGCCATGACTTTCCCCACCCATTGTGTGAAAACTAACTTTGCTCTGTGCAAGTCTGTGTTGTCACACTGTCTGAATAACGCATCCTGAAGATGGACGAACGCCTGAAACCGGTCGATGACCACAAAATGAAGCAGGCTACCACGGAAAATGTCTCTGATGCTTTCCAGTTCACCACCACATCCTCTAAATCAATTTAATTTAGGTAACAAAGATAGGTAACTTCCTTTCGGTCCATTTACATCACTATATATTGTTAGTTCAAGTGGTAAGTGATCAGAGTGGATATCCGCACCTACTTTAAAATTCGTTATCCAATTTATACAATTTATCGGCACTAAACACAGGTCGATCACAGAGCTACCCCTGTTAGAGATCAAATGTAAACTCACCTTATTCATCGCCGCGGACCCTACCATTCAATATAATACAACTCATTTCTTCACACAGGGACTACAGTCGTTTACCTGTACTATCCGTGGATAACTCCTTAGAATTTGTTTTTATAATTTATTAAATTACTGTCAATTAATAGACCTTTAGATACAGATCATTTTCCCATTTGTTAGCATTTAGGCACAGAGGCATTATGTAAATTTCTTTGGAGTTAACTTCAATCGAAAACAAGATTTGACCCGAAAAACAATTTCTTTTTGCATTGTTCTTTTTAAATTTGAAATTTTTGTTCTATATTTTCTTTACTACCATCTGCAATAAATGTTTTTTTTTTTGAAGTTTGTTATGATCCGTGTGTTATATACTGTAAAAAGGATATTGAGATTCGGTCAAAGAAAACTTTTTTCTACATTTTCACCGACTTTTCGGCAAATTTATTGCTTTGCTTTCTTCAGGGTCTGTAACAAGGTTATAAATCAAATAATATTAATAATAATAATAATAATAAAATACATAAATATAAACTAAAAATAGAAATTAAAAAAATTAAAATTAACTAATAAAGAACCAAAGAAATAGATAAAAATATTATATATATATATATATATATAAAAATGTCAATTTTTTCAGGCAAGCTTAACGTCCAACTACCAAATTAGGATATATATATATCAAATTGAAATTTATTTAAACTATTTCTATTATTGCAGAACTAAACTACATCTCAACTATTAAAATTTAAACAATATGTGGTATATATAAGAGTAGAATATGAAAATCCAATATAAGAACAAGAAGTGTAATTGGGTTGAATACTCAAAATGGTCATATTGCAATAAGAGACAATATATGATTGTCTACGTTAGTATAACCTATATAGCAAGTATCCCAAGTTATTGTGAAATAGTTGTAACGTATTTTGGACAAAAATCATAAAGCAATTGGTTTACACGAACATAACTAGGAGTTACAAACCCTCCTTTTTGTTGCCCACCCCCTACGTGATTTCAAAATATGCATATCCGGTACAAATATTCTATTTTGAAATCTGACACGATTGCAGTTCTTTTTTCTCTTATAGTTTTAAAGTGGTGGCGAGACAGTGGGAGTAATAAAAGTTGAAAGAGCTTTCTTTAATAAGTACCTTTTTTATTAAGGTCAGGTGGTAAAACTGTAGATTAGTTAGAAAATTGAGTAACTTTATATACAATAGAGTGACAGGACAAAGTAAAGCACGTACCTGGATTTAAAGCGATAAGTGAAGTTCATCTAAATTTAAGTTTAATGAAATTTCAGTATGAATATGTTCGAGGATAAGTTTCAGTTTATTCAATTATGTGTTTGATCGAAAAACTTGTCCGATTTTTAGATTTTGTGTCAAATTTTCTAATTGTTACACATGTTTAGGAAACACGTGTTCTGGAGTCCCTAGTGAACGAAATATTGCTTTCGTGAACAGTATTTTGTATGGGCTGGCGCAATTGGTTGGATGTCAACATGTCTGTGTGTGGCTGCCGTAGTTGGTTGGCTGTCAACATGTCTGTGTGTGGCTGCCGTAGTTGGTTGGCTGTCATCATGTCTGTGCGTGACAGGCGTAGTTGCTTGGCTGTCAAGTGTTACACAGTGAGACAGTTTACTGTCCGGAGATGGACAGTGTTGTCTGTGTGTCACTGTCTCGTAACAGCAATATTGTGATAGTGTCAAATTTTCTATCTAATTGATTTTTTCATCGGAAAAACATGTCTTGAGGCTCCGTGGATACAAAAAGAAATGTTTCTAGGGAATGATGTATGTGTGTGTTTTCAACAAAATATTTCCAAAAAAAAATGGCAGAAACGTCTAACTTCATGTTCCGTTTGCGTCTCACTAACTTCAAAATTATCAGTCAAAATCCTGCACCGAAAGTGCAACTTTATTGACTTTCTTTTTGTTCATATTTATGCGAATCTCTCAAAAATGGCTGCAGTGATTATCTTGAAAACTGCATACCAACAACACAAGCATCAAACATTCTCATTTTAGTTTAAAACATTTTCCCAGGAAAGCTGATTTGTTTGGCCAATTGTGGTGAAGTAGTAGCGTTATGCTGTCTCCTAAAGTACCACATCAATATAATAAGTGATTATACCACCCAAATAATTCAGTTAAATGCATTGCTAGAATTCCAAATTTGAAGAAAGTCGGTGCACTTTGTTTTTGGAATTTTTCTCGAAAACGGCTGCCACGATTTTCTTTAGATTTGGAATCCTAACTGCACAAATATAAAATCGTCACTTTCATTTGGAATCCTAACTGCACAAATATAAACTCGTCACTTTTATTTGGAATCCTAACTGCACAAATATAAACTCGTCACTTTTATTTGAAACATTTTTCCTGGGATATTGATTTTTGGGGGAGTTGAGAGGGATCTTTGATGGTAGATTGCAAATGTATTTTTGGGCTCACATCACTACAATGTGACCACATACTACTGTCAAAGATGTTAAATTACACTACATCTATGTCAGTAGTGGCCATCTAAAGTTTCATTCAAAATAAGAATATTTGGCAATTTTATTGATTACAGTAACTCAACGGCCTATGAGAGTTTCAGATCCGATTTCGTCAAAAAATGGCATCCAATCAGCCAAATTTGAAATATAAAATTATGTTAACTTCATATTCAAAAATAAAATCCGGGTTCGAATCCAGCTGTGCCACCCTTACATTTTTTCTTCCTAGGAGCCTGTATAGCTCACTGTCCGGCGATGGACAGTGTTATCTGTAGCGAGAGAACACTGTCCGGAGGCCGGCAGTGCACTGAGAATGCTCCGGGCGCCAATGTCCATAGATGTTGACGCGCCTTAAATTAAAAAATAAAATAAAATACAATTTGTATTGCTTTTATAAACGCATTTATTAACAGATTTGTTCTATCGTGTTGATACGATCATAACCTGATTATGTAGATAACTATAATTATCTTCTTTTTTTTTAGTTTCCTCTCTACTTAATTGAGACACCAAGCTAAGGCCATTATTTTCAAATGACTGATTTAACTCAAATAATTTAATATAGAAACCAATATTTCTAACCATCCGACCATGGTGAATTGATAATAAAGCGCTTGCCTTTTCATTAAAAATAAAAAATAAATAAATCTCTCCTTCATTTCGAAAAATATAAATTAAAATAAAATAGGCAAAATAATACGTGATCCAAGTTTGTTGTTTTGTTTTCCTTCTTACATTTTTGGTGAACATATAAAAGTAACAATAGTAGAAGAGAAACTACTAGAAGAAGCGAAAAACATGAAATATTCTGGTCTGGAGAGATTTTGGAAACTATAGCTGAAGAAAGAAGTCCAGGACGTGATCCAATAACCAAATATTGTAAATATACATCAGCTGTGACATCCAGTCACATAATATAATACTTAACATTATATATTGATTTTTGATACACCATCACCGCGGTATTTATGTTAAGACAAATATGAAAAATTTGAGTTTAAAGAAAATTCGTCATTTTATTGTACTAATGTTTTGTCTATATTCAAAAGAGAACCTTAGTATATTAACCAAGAAAAAGTAAAAAAATTATAAGAAATGCTGGGACGGTGTTGGTGTAGTGGTTATGAGCATGGACTTATAATTAGGAGGTCCCTAGTTCGGGTCCCGGTATAACTGCTTAATTTTGTATTTGTTTAAAAATGGTAATAGTAATGTAGGTACTTTCGCTCCCGTCCACGGCACCTAATTTGGTAGTTGGACATCAAGTCCGTCTGAAAACAATAGGCATTACTTCACTATAAGAAATGCTCACATGACTTTCTCTTACTGCATTCTTGATCTCCAAATTGAGAAATTTTCTTCAAAGGTCTTGATATCCACTGACAAATTCGATATCCCACCACAACAACAGCTACGCTGATTGTTGACAATCATCGGCTACCACTACCTACAGTGCTAATAACTGGAACTATTTCGGTTTAGCGGTTGCCACACAGGCTAACTCTAACTCACCACCACACATACGCATCCTCATTCACACTGTTGCACATTGTACACTGCGGTCAGCCACATTTTATGTGTTAAATCCAAGAGCAGATGGTATTATTATTATTTGTCTGTGGGGAGGGACCAAACCCTACGCTATCTAAAGCCTCACTGGGCCCATACAGCTACCCCAAAAAAACAACAATAAACCGGGTCTAGAACAAAAATCCAGACCCGGATCTAATCCATCTAAGATTCACCGCAGTCCGAATAAATCGGACAATAAACTTAAGCGGAAATAGCCTAAGTTCTTCCACACACATCCTATTTTGACCAAAGGTCCTGAACCCAATTTCCTCACAACCCAGGCAATCAGTCATAAGATGGATGGGTGTTTCCTCCTCTGTCTCACAAACTCTACAAAATGGATCCGGCATGAGCCCCATTATGTAGAGATGTCTCCTTAAACCACAATGTCCAGTAAGAGATCCAACCAGATGCCTAAGAGCGCTCCATGAAAAACCCAGCAACGTCTCACTATTGGCCTTGTCCGGACCCCCGATGAACATTTTGAACTGCCGAAAACCAACTGAGCTCATTTATAAGGATGGATGCTGTGAAGCTGTCTATGTCTGGAAGCCAGACAGTCATGTGCCAGAAGACACGCCAACAGCAGGCTCGGGACCAATGAAAGGAAGAGAGGCGCCTAATTTGGCAAACCTATTCACCTCCTCATTCCCAAAAATGCCCATGTGTCCTGGCACCCAGACTAGAAGCACATCCTTCAGAGAAGAAAACTCTTCCAGTCTTTTGGAACATTCTATCACCAACCTGGAAATGAGGACACATGAACTAAGCGCCTTCAGCGCAGCCTGGCTGTCCGAGCAGATACAAACCCTTTTAAGTTAGTGTTACGTACCCTCTCATCAAAGACACAACAAAGAATAGCATAAACCTCAGTCTGGAAGACCGTGGTCCATTCACCAAGAGATACTGCCAAATGATCTCCGGCCTCAAATAGACCGCAGCTCCAGACCTACCATCCATTGTGGAACCATCCGGTAACACCGGAAGTAATTATCAGGTATCACACAAGACGGACCCAATATTGACCAATCTTCCTTAGAGGGTAACCTAACACTGTAAGAATGCTCGAAAACAAAAGTCTTCAACATCCTATCAGAAGGAAACCCTGTAACAAGAACCTTCAAAAGCATCTCGCGATGAATGGTAGAGTGACCATATCGCTTACCCTGCCAAAAACGTGCCTGTTTAATTCTATAACAGGCTTTTATTGCCATAGCTTTCACCTCTACAAAAAGCGGTGGAATTCCTAATAAAGTCTCCATTGCAGCTGTAGGCGTGGTCCGCATTGCACCGGTCACCGCCAGACCAGCCAAGCGTTGAATATCCTCAAGCAGTAGTCTAGCGGATCTTATCTCAATGCGGCGCCACCACACCACAGCCCATATAGCAATCTAAGTTTAATAACCATACCATAAATCTAAAACATCATATTGGGAGTAATCCCCCAATTTTTACCTACGATTCTTCGACATTGCCAAAAGGAAATAATTGCCTTTTGATGCTGTGCCTTAACATGTTCCGACCAATTTAATTTACTGTCAAGAACCATCCCAAGAAACTTCACCGATTTGCAAATCTGAACAGAAGTTCCTAATAACCTAGGAGGTTTTAATCCTACGATCTTCCCCCTATTATCAAATAAAATCGCCTGGGTCTTCCTGGGATTAATTGAAAGACCCTTATCCTGAGTCCAGTCATATAACCATGTTGAGGGCATTTTGTATTAAGTCTGAGATAGTAGTCAGACATCGCCCCATCAATAAAATAACACAATCATCGGCATATGCCTGTACATAGAATCCCGATGAATTCATCCTGGTTAACAGTTTATGCATGACAGATATCACCAACCTTTCCAAGGTTAAGACATAAGACTTATAGGTCTAAATGCCATAGGGTCAGAGTAGTCACTTCTTCCTGGTTTAGGAATAAAAACCACCCTAACTTCCTTCCAAAATATGTTATCCGGCAAATGGGTATTAAGCAAGAGCTGTAATGTCTCCATTTCTCCTCCTGTAAAGGAACCATCAGGTTATCTTAAAGTACCCAACTGACAGTCCTTGTCCTTACCAAGAATCCGTACCTTAAAGCATATTTATATGTTTTTTTTAAAACTATTGTAATTATCCCATGATTCCGAAGAATCGGTTAGGACAGCCTTCCTGTAAGAGCCCCTAACTAGTCTTCTTAGCTTTTCTAACGAAGATGACAACCAGGGGTTCCTACTACCACTAACCAACTTGGGAGGACAGGTCTCTTCGAATGAAGACTCAATGTGTTCATGTAGAATACCAGCCTCTCTTTCCAATTCAGTAATATCACCAAGAGCACATGACTGGATAATCATTCTATCTCCTAGAAGTCTATAATAAGAATTCCAATCCGCTCTTCTGGGGTTCCTTAGGCAGCCATGGTGATTGGATCAATCCCCAGACTAAACCTAACAATCCTGTGATCAGAAATAAAAGCTTCCGAACTTACCCTCCAATCTGTAATCAGTTTACTAATATTCCTAGAAGCAAGAGTAATATCAATAACTGGTCTTCTAACCCTATACAAAAGTGGTTTCAGAACCCCTATTTATTACATCTAGCTCAGTACCATCAAGAAGTCCATGACAGCACGACCCCTAATTTGATGTCGCTGCTGCCACCGACAACATGATGTGCATTTGCATCACAACCTATAATTATAGGTGAGTTGCTGGACTCCGTAGACCGTACCAAATCTACCAATTCCTGCGGAGGAGGAGAGGGATGATCATAGGGGAAATAGGCCGAGGTCTCCACCACATCAAGACATCGGCCACCAATCCCCAGAGCAACCCTCACCGCCACCAGATCCCTAGAGCAAAACTGTCTGAGCAGAACGGCGCCGACATCTCTATTAACGCAAATACATTCTCTAGGAGTGTCCCCGTCATCCGCAACAAACACCTGACATTGACCGCACTCAAACCTCAAGCCAATCCTTTATAAGCATAGGGTTCTTAGATAAGTGCAAAATATGTATTCAACCCAGCAATAGAGGGGCACAAATTAGCCGTTGCATCTTTGCTAAGCTGCGAGTTAACCTGAACCATTTCTACCCTGTCAATCATAGTGATAAGTCAACTAAGTAAGAAATGGAACTTCTGACATACTTGATAGCAGGCAGGAACAAAAGTAAATAAATAATAATAGTAATAAAATAAATAAATAAATAAATAAAAATAAATAAATAAGAAATAAATTTATACCTGCCTTACATATCTCTCCTTTTTTCTTTGACCACGTTTCAAAAATCGCCGCAGGGGGACAAGTCCTCCGCAGCTTCTCCTGACACGTTCTCCTCCAGAAGCAAGCCTTCCCTGCCTCTGGAAATTTTCCAGATTCTCACCCATTAGTGCATCCAGGCCCTGGTCACCCGACTCTGGATGTGTGGTCACCCCTCCTCTAAGGGGCCCCCGGTTGACGAATTTAAAGTTAAAAACATATAATAAATAAAATTCATCTCCAGAGCTCTCCACCCTCCCACGGAGCCTCACAATGGGACGCTTTGAAGAAGCGCTAGAGCTACCCTAGAGATATAGCGCCCAGGGATTGTGAGCCATGGCCCACAATACCCGGGAGCTCACCCATGCGTTCTTTACGCTAGCCGATTGACCAGAGCTGGGTTAGGCTCTGGCCGCCTGTTTAGTGGAGTCAGGAACCAAAGTGGTGTGTTGGACTGCAAGGCACGCCGAGGGAACTTGCCTCCAGCGAGAACCTGCGTCCTCAACCACCAGGACGCAGGCATCCATACACGGCAAACATGTGGGCGGCACCAGCACGTGCCACTGGCGTGTAGGAATGTAATTGTGTAGGTGTACAACGTTAAGGCGTTTAGGTGTAAGTGATGCAGCATGAACCCCCACAGAGGCTCCGCAGCAAAAGAATTCGCTGCAAGAGATTCAGGCCGCACATAAATTATGGCGACCCAAACAGAGGGCGGAAAAGTTTCTACCAACTCACACTCACACGGGGCACCGCTGCACTTGTTAGTCTGTAATTGTGGCTGAGGTAAGTGGGAGTTCTAAGTTCCCAAATAGCCCGAAGGCTACCCTCTGCGTTCGCCCACCAGCTTGGCCACCCACGCTTCCACAAAAGTGGAGCGCATATGTTTCCAGAGCCGCGACGAGGACACGCTGGTTGGATTTGAATGAGGTTCTGCGACAGAATTATCCGTCTCTAGAAACATAGGGAAGTTTCACCCTATGTGAGTAAAAATACTCCCTCAAACCATTTGGCTCCAGAGCAGATTGTACTTCCAATTGAGAAATTTTGAAAGATAACTTCCTATCGGATCTTGTTAGTTGGTTGATTTGAAATAGATACTTAGTGGACTCTTTTTGATATGTTAATTATTAATTAGGTGCTGAGCCTATCTCTCGAATATTGTATGCGTGGATATGAATTAAATAAGACATCATAGTAAAACACGTTGTATTGTTCTGTATACAACATACACTGAACTGAATATGTTAAGTACAACTGAGACGATGATGTCAACTAAACGACTGCAAGAGCCAGACTGACTGAATATTACAAAAGGACCGCTAATACTCTTTATGCCGCTAGATGGTAGTACTCCCAACATACCGGCTACCAAAAAATATTAATGTTTTGTTAAAGAGAAGAAGTAAAAGATAATGCAATAATACACAAATTAAAATGACATTAAATTACACTTGAATAATGTAAGAAGAATTAGTTTTATTGTTCTTCAATGTCTCTCGGAGGAAGGACACATATCTTCTTGATGGGCCGATTTGATATCTTCAGAGTGACAACTCGAACGAATCCATCAGAATCTGGATGTAACGTTTCAATTACTGCTAATTTCCATTTCATCAGAGTAAGGTTTTCATCCTTGACTAAGACAACCTGGCCTCGCTTAACATTTGGTTTAGATATTGACCACTGAAGTGAGCTGATAATCTATTGACCAATAAACGTTGCATAGCAATTGACCTGGAATCGCCAAGGAAAGCTGAGCTCTGTTTCAGTGGTATTTTACTACCTAACGCCCATCACTATTTCCTGTGGTATTTGCGGCAAAACGCGCTTCACATTCTCTTTCTTCACTAGACCAAGGCGGTGACTCAATTTCTTCTAGTTGCCAGAAGTTTTGAGTAGTTTATCTAGTGAAGCATCCGCACGGCCATAGAAAGTGAGATGGCAAAGAGTCATTTGGATTGGAGGGAGGTTCATACTCTCCGCTGACAATCCAACCTGATTTAGTCTTCTCTAAAACTGGATACGTACCGAGTCGTGTTTGCTATTCCATTTCTATAATGTTCATGAAAACTTGTACTCCAAGGAGCATATCTATCCGTTGAGGTATATTGAAGCCAGGATCCGCCAAAGGAATATCATCAGGAATATTTCATCTGTCATAATCTATGTGAGCAGAAAGAAGATTCGTAGTGACCTTAGGTAAACTACTGCAATTGACTTCCATTGAAAATGTATTATGTAAAGACGAAATCTCTTAATCAACATTATACTTCGAATTGTAAGAAAGACTGTTGAAAGACTCAATTAGGATATTGAGAATTAGGATATTATTCTTGAACCGTTTGAGGTAAATTGTTGCGATAGTCGCTCAGTTATGAAATTAAACTGTGATCCAGTGTCTAAAACAGCGCGACAGGTTCGGCAACTTCCAAACTCATCTCGAACACTTACTAAAGCTGTGGCCAATATTACTTGCGTCCTATGCCTCTGCTGTGCATAGCAAGTTGTTTTCGTAGGCGACTGATGAGAATCCTTTAACTGTGAATCTGAAAGTGAAGGCTGTATCCGGGCGCCAATGACCATAGATGCTGACGCACCTTAAATTAAAAAAAAAAAAAATTGACACATTACAACCCTCAGTTATACAAATTGATTAAAAGGCGCAAAAATTTTCCACCAATTCCTAAGCAGAATAATTTATTCACAGTATCTCGTGATTCACCGAGTCAAACGCTTGCTTTAAGTCTGCAAACGCTCCGAACATTTTCCTCAAATCAAGAATTCAACTCAAGTCTTAGTTGTAAGTTATGACCGATGCCAAGGTATATATGTTGTCCCGACATCCCATTTCTTTCCGAAATCCCATTTGCTTATTAGGGATGATATGTCTATCCTGAACCCACCTGGCTAACCTATTGTGAAGAATAGCTGTGAATAGTTTTGTGATATTGTTCATCATTGCGAGGCCTGTATAATTATGTGGGTCAGTTAAGCAGCCTTTTTCATGTATTAGTTTCAATTTAATTTGAGTCCACATTTCAAGGATAGATTCAGTTGGCCAAACTTTATTAAATATATTTAATAACTGCTGGAGCCAGTCATTACTCAAGCTTTAGACATTCATTAGGAACGTTGTCCAACCCTGGAGTCCAAGTTCCAAATAATTTCTTCACCTTTATTCTTGACCAAACTTCACATACAGTAATCCGGCCCGGAAGACCAAAATGTTAGCTGGTTGATTTGAAATGGATCCTTAGTTGACTGTATTTTTTATATGTTAATTATTAATTAGGTGCTGAGCCCATCTCTCGAATATTGTATGCCTGGATAGGAATTAAATAAGATATCTTTATAAAACGCTTTGTATCTTTCTGTACTTTGCTCCTGTTTCATTTAGAAATGCCAGAACCGAGACCAGAGCTATCTTTGATCTCATGTTCGGCACCAAGTTACAATATGCCAAACTTCAAGAATCACTTACCAACACTTGCTATGAAAGTGAAATAGTGTTTCTGGCCAGATTTACTATTGAGAGAAAACCGCAGCAAACCGACCTTCTGTGTAGATGTTTTATTAAAAGGAAGTGACCAGAGAGTGATCCTCCTTAGTTCTCCTTTCGTTCCGAATGGGCCCTACAGGAAGATCGTAGGATGTCTTTGGTGGGCAATACTCCAAGAAAGTTACACTTGCGTATTAATCATTTCTCAATGTCTCACAGGCGGTTGTGTAGGAGATACAAAAAGGGGCCGGTGAACGTCCCACGCTTCCATTGATGCCACTGTGCCTTGGCAGCCATTCTAGGCGCAGGATATGCGCACAAATTCTTATTTACCAAACACTCGTATTTAATAAAAAGCACTATTTCAAATAATGAGATCTAGTAAACTTTTGCCTTCTAGGTGATTGAGTCACATTTTTTTTTAAATCTGATATTAACACATATACAATTGTTTTTAATAACACAAACTTTTTATATTGGTTTTTATTTTCTGAAAACTAATTGTTTTTGTTTATCCTTATAATAATAATTTCCATCTTGAGTAAAATAGCTGTTATAATCTTTCTTTGCTAAATAAACAACCAGTAACTGACTGAACACAAATTCCATTATTCATTTATGAATTAATAATCCGATTTTCTAATAATAAAGCCCCTTGCGAACAGACATTTCCATATCAGACAAAGAATTAAAGAAAACAATGAACAGATTAAACATACACATACAAGTAATCTAACTCTAAAATGTTAGAAATAACCTTAGACTGTTTATGTAACCTACATAGTATGTATATTTACCAAACATTAGAGAACTCTTAGTAACAAGTGTGTGAAGATTAGGCAATAGTCCATTCTCCAGTCGGTAGATTGTGGTCTTTCACTTTCTTCATTAACACAAGGGTCATTTAATAAGTAACGAGACAAATCGCTGTAGCTCAAAAACGATTTATTTAATCAATACAAAACTTTGGCTACTTTTCAATATACTCTCCAGCAACATTTATACACTTGTCCCATCGTTCTTCTAATTTGTGTATGCCTCTGGCATGAAATTCTTTGGGTTGATCTCGAAGCCACTTTTGCACCTGATTTTTAACTTCTTCATTGGATTGAAAATATTTCCTACGTAGAGCCTCTTTAATGGGTCAAACAAATAGAAATCCGATGGAGTGAGTTCAGGGCTTTAGGGGGGATGTGGAAGGATCTTCCACCCCACTTTTTCTTGTGGGCGTTTTCTTGGAACCCATCTCGCACAAGTTTAGCTTATTCTGAATAATGTTATTGATAGTTCCAACACTCGTGTGCACTTCTTCAGGTATCAGTTCAATAGTAATATGCCTGTTGTCCTGAATTAACACATTAATGCGAGATACGAGGGAGGAAGTTGCAACGTCAACCGGTCGTCCACTTCGTTGCTCGTCACAGACATTTATACGGCCACTTTTAAACTGTTCTACCCATTTATAAACGTTCAAACAATTGTTCCCGTGCACTTTCAACATTCTTTCGTGGATTACTCTCGAACAGCTGATGAAAAACTAAGTACCAGTATGCTAACTTGACGCACTGAAACTATTGTATTGATTAAACAAACCGTTTCTGAGCTACACGATTTGTCTCGTTACTTATTGAATGGGCCTCATACTTAAAATAATCATACATTACCTTTGAACAATAAGTGAGGTGATCTATTGTTATTGTTCCAATCTTTATATAATGAACCAAGACGCAAAGCAAAACACATTTATTGATTTGCTCCATCCATCCTTACAGTTCCCTAGGATTCCCATATAAGCGAATGCAACCCCATAGCCTATTTATTCTTATGGTTTTAATAAGCTAACCGGAAGAACAGATATAAACAAAACAAAACAAGATTTGTTGTGAAGCACTTGCTCGAGACTCTCTAAATGCAGCTTCTTATGAATGATACGATTTCTCTTATATATAGAATTTTACTCAACGTTTATTAGCCTTAACAACAGACAAGTTAGGTGATGGCGGGAACAAGTAGCTTTTCAGCATACAGCAGATAGTGACTAAAATCAGTCAGTGTCCTGAGCTGTAACACTTTACACAGAACCTCACTAAAATCAATTTTTCCGAAGATTAAAATTTCAAAAACCGAAAGGGTGATAGAAAATAAAGTTACTATTTCACAAGCTTAAAGAAAATCGATGTAACGTTTTCTAGTAAATTCCTAAAAACTCAGTAACCTACCCATATGGTGGTAACCTTCCCATATGGTGAAGTATGTGGATTATCTTCAAACTTAAAATTCCACAACGCTTCTTTTAACATACTTTAATAATTTATAGATGGCCGAACCGTATATTTTACTGAAGCGGCCGGCACTTTAGGGAAACTTAGGATAGCAGCCATCCAAAAATCAGTGTTGCGGGTAAAATGTTTCAAAAAAAAGTTATAGGTATTTATGTTACTAGTTGGCATGTCAAGTTTAGGGAATAATCGTTGGGGGTCATTAACGAAAAAAATCGCAATAAAAAGTGGGGAGAAAAAACATTCGTTGAAGAACATTTTTCTCCATGTTCAAATGAGCTCAGAACATGTGTTTCGGGTGAAAAATGAATTTCAGAAATTGGTATTTCGCAATACTTCCTTTTACAGCAAAGAGCAGTAAAAAAATCTTACTTTATTCAATCAAAGTTCTTGATATATCCCATTTCTACGTAATCAAAATTAAATACAATTTTGCAGTAAAAACTTAGTTCAAAATGCTCAGAAATTACTGTTTTTAAGTGTATTATCACTTGCACGAACCGTGCGTAAAGGCGGTAGTATCTTAGGAAATTTGTATTGCGGTCGGACAGGTTGATTTTTCTGTCACCGCAAATAACCTGATATTGTTTGCAAATCGGACGATCAGATATGTATCAAAATAAATGAGTAGCAAATAATACAGGCTTAAACACAAGTTATGCATAAATGGCATTTGAAATAATCTTAAAATACTATTTTCCAAGAGATAAACTCTTGACTACTCAGGGCTGTACGTAGTGATTTTAGATCTCAGATCTCAGTATTTATAGATTAAATATTTACATTTTTTTTTTTTTTTTTTTTTAGTTGTAAATATGCAGTTGATGATACCATGTTTTCTGCTCTTAACTGCCCTACTGTCTGCAGTTCTTGCCGACGATGTATATCTGCAAAAGAAGGTAGGCAAAAGTATAATTTTTTCATTTAACATGTGATTATTTTTATTTCTTAGTAGTAAATAGATCAATACGGCCAATCACGGTTTTTGTAGCAGCTTTTCAACGATTTCAGCCAATGAAAGTACTTATATTAAACAGGGAAAGAATTCATATACTTTTTTTAAATAAACCCAACTCTACAATAGAAAATAAAAATTAATAATTGGGGATCAATAACACAGATTACACTGGCACTAAAAGTAAATTTATGTTCTTTACTATCTGTACATAACCTTTCGCTTGGAGGGAAGTTAGGGTGGTCTTTATTCCAAAACCAGGAAGGTGCTCCTGAAGGTTCCCTAGGCCGAAAAAGTATATAATCAGTTTTAATTAACTGGATTTATTTAAGGAGTAGAGTTATACAGGCTTCTCTAGGCATGAACCCTCTGGTTGTACAAACGGGGAGAAGATACCCTCAAGATCTCTCACCAAAGCTATGGACTGCTGCCATGGATGAACTGTTAACCAGGCAAAGTCTGATTACTATAGACTTAATGCAAAGTGTTCTCAACATGTTATATGATTGGACACAGGATAAAGGTCTTTCAATTAATCCCGTAAGACCCAGGTGATTTTATTTACCCATAGGAGGAAGATCGTAGGATTAACACCTCCTAGATTAGGAACTTCTATTCAGATTTGCAAATCGGTGCAGTTTCTTTGAGTAGTTTTCGACAGTAAATTAAATTGTCGGGACAGGTTAAGACATAGCATCAAAAGACAATTATTTACTTTTGGTAATGTCGAAGAATGGTAAGTAAGAATTAGGGATTACTCCCAAGATGATGTTTTGTATTTATTGTATGGTAAGTAAACCTAAGTTGTTATATGCGGCTGTGGTATCATGGCGTCGTATGAGATTGATCTGCTAGACTATTGCTTGAGGATATTTAACGCTTGGCTTGACTAGCGGTAACCGATGCGATGCGGACCACGCCAACAGCTGCTATGGAGATTGTGTTGGGAATCCCACCGCGACTGCCGACAATCCCTGTGCTCATCCATACGAATGCTGTGAAACTATCCATGACTGGAAGCTCGATAGACATGTGCCTGAAGATACTAATAGTAAGCTCGGGGCCAATGAAAGGGAAAGAGGCGCCTAATTTAGTACACCTATGCTGTTTAATTCTGTATGCCTGTTTAATTCTCTAACAGGCTTTCATTGCCAGGTTTTTCACATCACTTTGAGCGCGCCATAGTTACAGAAGCAATGTCGTCTATCTTTCATTTAAATTAGTTTCTTTTTTTATTTTATTTTCTTGTCTAATATGAAAAACACATTTTTACTTTTTTAGCTTTACTACCCTGGGGAAGTGGTTGAGCCGATAGACCCAAAAATGAAGAAACCCTTTTGTAATGCTTTTACAGGTAAGAGTAGTGACAAAGTAATCATTATAATTAATGGGAAATTCCTTAGTCGCCTTGTGTTATGTATCTGGGAGTATTGCTAGATAAAAAGCTCACATTTAGTGAACATGTTAGAGACAGACTAAATAAAGGCAAAATGGCAATGAAAAAATTCAGAGAAGTGAATAGCTAAGTGGTTAGCGTACTGGACTCCCACGCGGAGGACCCGGGTTCGAGTCCAGCTGTGCTACCCTTAGATTTTTTCTTACTAGGAGCCTCTACAGCTCACTGTCCGGTGATGGACAGTGTTGTCTATAACGAGAGAACACTGTCCGTAAGGCCGGCGGTGCACTGAGAAGGCTCCGGGCGCCAATGACATAGATGTTGACGCGCCTTAAATTAAAAAAAAAATTAAACAATTCTTCCCCTTAGTAGAGATTCCAAACTCTCTACTAAAAATAAGCTATTTATTTACAAGATCGTCGTGAGGCTCATGCTTTTCCATCCTGGTGAATCACTTGCAGTAGCAATATAAAAGCTCTACAAATAATCCAAATCAAATTCCTAAGACTGCCACAAACTCACCTCGATTCACACGCATAACAAATTTACACTCCATAACTCCAATAGAAACCATTTGTCACACCTTTGTATAAATATAGGAAATTATGACAATATAATTTAAACAGTGTATATAAATATAACATGTGCATACAATTTTCTGAAATAAATTCAATTCAATTCAATTCAATTCATTGTAATAACAGAGGTATGAATTGTGGATTGTTAAACACATGTCTCAATTATCGTTCATAGAACAACAACACCTACATAGTAGCTACATATAAATACACATTCTAATTTCACCAATCAGAAAGTAGAACTGCCGATGCCTTCTAAATCTTTCTTAATGTCTAATATTAACTTAAAAATAATTTTTTTGTTAACAATGAGTAACCATTAATCAAGGGAAGGGATTGGTTCAGTGATAGTGCGCTGGACTAGCAACGCGGAGGTCTCAGGTTCGAATCCAACATGCTGCCCTTAGATTTCTCTACCTAGGAACCTCTACAGCTCAGTGTCCGCTTATGGACGGTGTTGTCTATAGTTAGAGAACACCGCCCGGAGGCCGGCAGTGCACTGAGAAGGCACAATAGATCTTTAGCGTTCCGTGAATTGAATTAACAACACACTGTTTCAGTTAAAAGTATTTATTTCAAACTCACACTAAACTCTATCTCAAACAGTAAACAATAATAATCATAATCTAATAGTATGGTAATAACCTCTTCTTAATGCTTTCGATTCTTTTGCCGCCACATTACTTCCCCCAAAACTTCTTATTACGGAGTTTTATCTTCCAACTGATTAGGCCCTACTTAAACACTTGGTGTATAAGAATTCGGCAATTTCTTGGGAAAGCGGACGGTTCTTCCTGTTCTGGTCAGGAAATTGTAAGAAAGCTTTCTTTAGGTTATGCTGCTGAAAACGCATTTTCCGTGTAATATGGCTGTGTAATCTTGAATATTAGGGATAGGGTATCTGTCAGGAGTAGTGATAGCGTTTAATCGTCTGTAATCCCCGCAGGGGCGCCAGTCACCGGTTTTTTTCTTGGACAGATGCAATGGACTTGCCCATGGACTGTTAGAGAGTCGACAAATTCCCTGCTTGACCATTAAGTCGAATTCAGTTTTAGCAGCCTTTCATTTTTCTGCTGGTAGGCGACGTGGCTTTGAAAAACATGGAGGACCTTTAGCTTGGATGCAATGAATAACCGAATGGGATAAGGGTTTCTGGGAATCTGCAAGAACAATTGGTCTTAAGATTTCCTTGTGTTTGAGAAGAATTTGATTTACGCAGGATTAATGGCAGTGGATTTATCGTAGTTATTCCAAATGATGGAGAATGAGAAGCAGTGCCGACTATCCACAGTCCTGTTAACTTATCTATTATAATTTTGTTTTTTAAGTCAACCAAAATGCCATGGTGCTCTAGAAAGTCTGCGCCTAGAAGTGGTTTACTGACGTCAGCGATGGTGAAGAGTAATGGGAAGATACGCCTCAACCCAAAGTTTAAGTATATCCATTTCTCGCCATATGTGGAGATCGCTGAGCCGTTGGCGGCGTACAGTTGTTGTGAGGATTTGTTTGGTCGATCTTGAGGCTGGACTGGTATAAGGGAAATTTCGGCGCCCGTGCCGACCAAAAACTGCATTCCAGTTTGTCTGTCGGAAATAACTAGGCTAGAATGGGTAGAACTTCCCTCAGCCGCATACGAATGGAGGTTCACTTCTTGTTTTCTTGGTTTGTAAGAGAGTATGTGCAAGAAGGGCTGCACCTGTTTGCCTGCTTACCGAAATTTTTATGATACTAGCACACTCCCGGTTTTGCGGAGGGTGATCGAGAGCGTTGCCCTGGACGAGTATTAGACCGGTCCCGAGAACGATAACGAGCATTTTTAAATTTTTAACCTCGTGAGTGAGATTGTACTGTTGGCGTTGTATATCTTCTAACATTGAGTCTTGAGGTGGGCTTTTGGAGGCTTGGGCCACATACGGTGCAGGTATTTGACTAATTCTGTCCGCCATCTCAGCTAAAGTATCAATATGCTCTTTGCTGACTTGTAAGATTGCCTGCTTGGTGGATGGTTGCCTTTGAAACCATAAGACTTTTATGATTTCTTCTGATGCTGTAGGTCCTGCCAATGTTTTGATCTCCCTAAGTAACTGGGTTGGTTTCTTGTTCCCGAGTTCAATATGACTTAACAGTTTCCTTAATTTTTCTTCGTCGGAAATGCTGTAACGTTTAATAATGGTTGCCTTTATTTCCTCGTAAGTTCGATGCGGGGTCTCGCAGAACGGCAGAGATTATTGTGAGTTGGGAGGGTTCTAAAGCCGCTATTACATAGTTAAATTTTGTTTTTGCTCTAGTGATTTTGGCTATCTCAAATTGGGCCTCAATATGTGCAAACCACAAGTCTGGCTCAGATGGCCAGAAAGGTGCGAGTTTAACTTAACGTGGGCCACGCTAGGATCGCTAGCAGAATTCGAGTCGTCTCGTGCCAGTGAAACTATTAATTTGCTAATTTGTTTTTGCAGGTCTTCTATTTGTTGTTCCATTTTCTATAGTAGAAATGTAATACTGCAATAAATGGAATACTTAATACTTACTTTGGTCTTATGATAAAAGTTTTGTGTAGTAGTAATTCAGATTCTTACCGATCGGGGTCACCACTTTTATCGTGCTTCGCCCAATCTACACATAAACGCCGCTTTGATTGTGCGGTACGATCGTTCAATCATTCCATTGGCCTGAGGGTGGTAAGCTGAAGTATGAGTAATTTTTATCCCCAGCATGGAACTGACTGCTTTAAATAGATTCGATTCGAAGCTTCTCCCTTGGTCAGTGGTAATGTTAGTAGGGGTACCAAATCTGGCAACCCAGCCTGAAAAAAATGATTCCGTAATAGTGGCAGCAGATTGATCAGGCCTCAATCCATCTAGTGTAGCGGTCAATGCAGGTTAGTATGTAAGAGAACCCTTTTGAAGGTGGTAGAGGACCTACCACATCAATATTCACCTCGGAGAAACGTTCGTCAGGAAAGAGAAACTGCGAAAGCGGTTATTTTTTATGTCTGTATACTTTGGAAGACTGGCAGTCTAAAAATCAATTAATGGTTTTTAAACCCAGTCTTTCACATCTCGTTGCATGTTTGGCCACACGAGCCTTTCGGATATTATTCTGGCAGTAGCTCTACCGCTGGGGTTGCCAAGATGTGTAGTTGGGAAAAAATTCCACGACGCAAGGTGGCAGGAACATAAGGGCGGAGGCGTTTAGTGGAGACATCGCAAAATATCCTGGAATCATCAATGTTTGTTTCTATCAGTAGAAGTCCTTTCGGGTTCTTTAGTAATACCTGGAGTTCTTGGTCGATGGCTTGTGCTTTGCTCAGGGTGGCCGGAGGGATGGTAGGTTTTCGATGGTTTCAACTCTCGATAATGCGTCTGCTGGGGTGTTAGATATGGTTGACACATCAGGTACGTGTCTAATATCGGTTGAAAATTGGCTAATGTAGGATAATTGGCGGGTTTGCCTCGGGGATCCAGTGTCAGATTTTCTGGAGAACGCATAAATTAATGGTTTGTGGTCAGTCCAAATTGTGAAACCCCTACCTTCCAGCATGTAACTAAAGTACCTGATATGGAATACACGGCCAAAAGTTCTCTATCGTATGTAGAATAACGCTGCTCAGTCGAAGTTAATTTCCGTGAGAAAAACGATAATGGTTCAACTAAACCTTGATGAGTTTGGTGTAATGCTTCCCCGATTGCATGGTTGGATGCGTCTGCCATAATTGACAACTGAGCATCTGGTTTCGGAAATGCGAGTAACGTTGCTTGTTTTAATTGTTCTTTGCATTGCTCAAAAACGTCTTCCATAGATTCAGTCCATACAATGGCGGATTGGTCGTTACGGTTACCCGGTAAATGTAGAGGAGCCTGTATACGAGGTATTACAGAAGTATTGCGAAGTAATCGAAGAATTGCGCAGAAACCTTTGGTAAAAATTTAACATTCCTAAGAATCGTTTTAGTTGGAGATGAGTAGTTGGTTTAGGGAAGGTGATTATGGCTTTTATTTTGCTATCCATAGGTTTAATTCCTGCTTTAGAAATCTGATGGCCAAGAAATTCCACTTCTTTGCTGGCGAAGACACATTTTTCCTGATTAATTTTGGTACGAAATTCCTTTAATCTGGCAAATAGTGCATCCAAGTGTTTAAGTTCTCAGAGGCTACCAAAACATCGTCTATATAAGCGAAGACCTTAGTGAGTCCTCTTAAAGCGGTGTCCATGCATCTCTGAAAAGTTTGTGCGGCGTTACATAACCCGAAGGGCATTCGAAGGATTCAAATAGTCCGAACGAGGTAGTAACTGCCGTTTTTGGAATATCTTCTGTTTGGACAGGGATCTGTAATACCTCTTCTCAATACTATCGATTCTTTTGCCGCCACAGATCTTTCAGGTTGCAGTGCATGCCCCCTTAAAAAAAAAAAATAAACTCTAATATTAATTCTAAAAGTATTGCTTTAAAAACTAAATAACCAAGTATATACAAACTAGTTTTATTATTTAACCCCAGGCATATCCAATAACTTGTGAAACTAATCTAACCATGTTTCCTTCTAAGTATAAAAATCAAGTTTGGGCTTCCTACGATTTTTCATTCTTTAGATATTTTATTAAAACATGCACCCAAATAATTTTTCCCTGCTCCGGGGACTTAAATAACTTGTATTCCTATTGAAATCTCTATTTCGGAAACTTGCCAAGATTTCCATACTCCCTGTTAAAGTAGTAGGAGAACTTACGACTGAAATGTTGCCTACATTTCAGATAACATTCATATATCCATAGATTAATTGGAAATAGTTCCACTAATATTCCTAAACAAAGGGACTTCAGTGATATTTCACGGTACTTCGTCTTTTTGGGTAAGGCAAGTTAGCCCACCAAGAGATACCCAAATAATTAAAGGCAACCCTCTATATTTTGGCTTAAAAACAACTTTAATTCGTGTGTCCTCAAACCAGTTCCTAAATAAAACACGTTTTCCTAATTTCACAAACTTTTTTAAGCAAACTACTTAATTAGTTTAGCAACAATGAACAAAAAATATACGATCGAAATAGGACAATGAGAATCACTGCTTGCAATGTTTGTAACTTAACTATGTTACGACTGGAGCAGTAAATATTTGCATTTGACACAACTGTGGTTAGTTCATATTTAAAAGAGTCAAAATTAAATGTAAAACTTGGCTAAATTTGTGAAACATTCCATTACGCCTTATACAAGAGTTCATAAGAAATTAATTAGGCAGATGAAATTATTTCCAAGTTTCAGAATTGTTTAGTTTACTGGAGAAGATTGGAATTTATTATGAAAGTAAAGTTTATTGCAGTTTGTTTTGCTGTTTTAATTATACTTCATGTTATTGTGCCGAAGATTCGAATATAGAAAGATTCTCAGTAATGATCAATCTGCATTATATCATATTACATGTCAAATGTAATATATAACACATCTGTTAAATGTATGTAAACTTCAGGGCATTTGTTGACACAATTGTAAATGACGATTAACACTTCTTTATTCGGTAAGAGGAAGGAATAGAGTAAAAATTAACCTTTAGCAATAAGTAGCGAGCAATATAAACTTTACTGTTTACATACCATGGCCCACGTAATAGATTTCTATTGAAAATTCAGTAATGAGATTTAACTCTTTCTCACAGTAAACATCACTTATCTTGAAGATTTAAGGTTCCGAGTTGCCATTCTGAAATTGAGAATATAAACTTCTTTCTGCAAACTTTTGATATTGTTTGCTGTGGCGGCCCGTGAAGATGGAAAGTGGGGGTGCTGCATGAATAAAAAGGAACCTGTCTAAATTCAACTCAATTTAATAAAAAATAAATTCACATGGATATTTTTTAAGACATTTTCTGTTATACAAAAAAATGATCTCTCAAATAACTAATATAAAAAAAAATCTGGTGTGAAACACTCACACAACTTTCTCTTACTCCTGTTCTCAAAATTATAATTGACAAAGGTTATATTGTACCAAATATAACGAAATTCGTTGAAAACTGAAAAAACTGTTTAATAAAAGCGCACTTCCGGCTTACTAATTTTCTTAGAACTTGGAATTTCGGCTATCTATTTATTTCTAATTATTTTTGTTTGGCTGATAGAATTGCATAATCAACTATGATACCACTTTAGAGGAAGCTGTAACCCCACCCCTCCCCTAAAAGTGCCCTTAAATGAATTTTCCCAAAGAATTTTTTTAATTAAAAGATGTAGATCTTTGTGTTTAGTTTATATACGAAGTTTCAAGAAAATCGTCGGATATATTTTTGAGAAAATCGCGAAAAAGTGAAAAAAAAACATTTAGTAAAGTGTTAAAACAAACGCACTTCCGGTTATCCGATTTTTCAAACTCGAAATTTCAACAATATATTCAATTCTAATTAACATTATTTAGATGACAGAATTGTCTAATAAACTGAAATAGCAGTTAAGATGAAAACCTAATCCAACCCCTCCCCCAGAAGTGCCCTTAAATGAATTTTCTCGGAGAAATGTTTCAAATAAAAGTCTTAGCTCTTTTATGTGTAGTTGATATACCTAGTTTAAAGAAAATCGGTCGGAGCCATTTTTGAGAAAATCGCAAAAACGTAAAAAAAAAAACTAGTAAAGTAGTACTTCCGGTTGAGGAATTTTGACAGATAACGCACCTTCAGAACCAATGGTGATACATAAACGGAATATCAAGTTTCAACTTCCTGCGATTTTTCGTTTTTGAGCTATGCAGTTCATATACATACATATAAACACACACAGCCATTTACTAAAAACCACTTTTTTGGACTCAGGGGACCTCAAAACGGATATTTCTGATGAAAACTCAATATCGAAAATTTGACACGATTACAATACTTCCTCTTACTAGGAGTAAGAGAAGGTAAAAATTAAGTTTTTTGAATATAAACTCCATTCTTTGAGTTTTAGCTTCACAAAATTTTTGAATACATTTTTCATTAAAATTAGTTATTTGAGAAATCATGTACTATCTGCAATTTGATGAATTATAATGTTATGAATGGAACGACCTTTGTTTTTTTTAAATTTCTTTGGGTAATATCAATTGAGAAAATTTATTTTTTTTCAAGTATTCGTCCCTAACACCCACCTTGATAAACCTAACCCACCTTTTTAAATAATATTATTGAATAAAAAAAAATACACTGGCAGTAAAAAAAAAAACGGCGCACCTTGAATTTCGTCGTTATTTCTTTCCCAACAGAAGAAAATTTGCAATTTTTTTTTACCTAAATATAGTGTGATATATTCTGTTTTGTAGGATACAACAGATATAGGGGAAAAAACACAACAAAACTTCATTAAAAACAAATCTGTAAAGCAACTGAACATTTTTAAACAAAAAATAAACGCCTCTATATTTTTTAATTAATGAAATTTGCCTCCCCTTGCTTGAATAACGGCCTGCACTCCGGTAGGCATACTGCGAATAAGGTTGGCTACCCGATCTTGAGGAATCTGATCCCATTGAGTACCAAGGCAGTCCTCAGTCCTTGGAGGTCACATATGGAGGGTTCTATTGTCCACGGATGGACGTCCCAAACTGGTCCCAAAGATGCTCAACAGGACTGAGGTCCGGGCTGCGAGCTGGCCACTCCAAGGTGTGGAGACCAACCTCATCCAGATAGTCACGTACAACATCTGCGATGTGCGACAGGGCATTATCCTGCATAAAAAGGAAATGGGGGCCATTAAACGGGTCAAAAGGGACCACATATTCATCGAGGATGTCGGCAATGTACGTGTGTGCATTGAGCGTTGGCCTTCGGAACACATAGAGGTCTGTCCTTGCCTCTAAACATATTCCACCCCAAACCATCACCGAACTTCCTCCGAACTGCACTCTTCTCGCTATATTGCTCTGGGCATACCGCTCATTTGGTCTTCTCCACACTCGAACTCGTCCGTTTGCATGACTCGTCAGAAAACAGAGGCCCAATTACCTTCAGTCCAGGCGGCATGTTCTCTACAAAAGTGGAGGCAAGCTGCTCGTTGTGCTACTGTGAGTAGAGGGCCGAAAGCGGGGACCCTAGCATGCAGGTTTTTAGCAAGCATTCTCCGTACTGTTCGCGCGCTGACATCCGTATCCCGAGCCACACGCAGTCGGTAAGAGGTCTCAACTGATGTCTGGAAGAGGTTTCTGAGGGTCTGCATAGCAACGAAGCGATCATCAGTGGACCTGTCGCTTTTGGACGGCCTGATCCCGGCCTCCTAGTGTAACTTCCTGTCTTCCAGTACCACTGGACTGCCCGCCGAACCGTTGTTACAGGCAGCCCGTGGACTCTGGCCGCGTATCGCTGGCTTCGGCCATCCTTAACCAACGCAACGCGACTACCACGGCATCCAAAACCATTTTATACTCTTAAAATATAGTTTTTTAAGAAAAAAAAACACTAAAGTTAAATCAATGCGACTGAATAGGCAACTGGAGACAAACTGATTAAGTTCACATTTTATTTATCGTTAATCCTAGAGAGAATTATGAAATTTTCCCGAAACGATTGATGCATGGTAATGCCCTTTGACCTGTCATATACCTGTTATTACTTCAGGCTCAAAAACATTTCTTTAATCTGCAGTTTTTACATAAAATTCAAGATGCGCCGGTTTTTTTGACCGCCAGTGTATTTTGTTAAACCTTTAACGAACATAATACAATTTTTTTGTTTGTTTAATATAACCAATGAAATCGTACTCAATTTCAATCTGCTCTGCCCGGCGAGCAGTACTATTGCACTAGTTGAGTCACATTATTATGGCCAACGATTTAACCGAATATGACATTTTTTGACACTGCGATAGCAGCAGCGTCAACATCAAGCAATGCTTGATGAAATAATTCTTTTTTAAAAACGGATTTATTAATGGTATTTAAATAATAATTATGCAAAGATTGTTATAATTTTCTATCATAAATTTAAAAATTAATTTTTGTAGTTATTTCCTGGGGGTGCTGCAGTGTCGCAGTGCTTATGCACCAGCTGAAGCTGATAGTTTGTTTTTTTTAAGGATGCGGCAAAAAAAGGTCTGATGAATCAATGGCGACGTTAGTTGATTTGAATTCTGAACCTGCTGTTGAAGAATTAAGTAGACAAATACTATCAGAAGCTAAACTATGGGAAGCAATACAAGAGGCCAGACTGGAACTGTTCAACAGGAAACAACAGGTACCTATTTATCGAGTTTTCTTTATTAAGATTTAGATTTTTCTCTTCCTAGGAGCCTCTACAGCTCACTGCTCAGTGTTGTCTATAACGAGAGAACACTGTCCGGAGGCCGGCAATGGACCGAGAAGGCTCCGGGCGCCAATGACCGTAGTTGTTGACGCGCCTTAAATTAAAAAAAAAAAATACCGATGTAGCTGAGGTAATATATTTTTAGTCACCTTTCTTCTAACTTATAATCTGTTTCTCGCTATGTTTGGGTTGGTTCATCTATCTGGCTAAACTTGCTTATAGATTATTGCGATTATTCTCTCCCGAAATGTAGAGTAAGTAAAGAATTTTGTTTTTCTTTAAAAACCTGGCCATTGCCATACAATCATTTCATTATAACTTAAGGCCTGATAATTTGGCAACAAAAGAAATTGCTGCATGCCCTAAGATTGCTAATAATGCTTATTTCCAAACGTGATGAATTTTGGGAATGTACGCAATATTTACAAACAAAATTTGTTAGATTAACTAATAGTCATAAAAAATCTGGTGTGAAACCCTCACACAACTTTCTCTTGACTGCAGTTAACAGAAATGGCAAATTTTCTTCACACTTACAATTCTTTCTAGATGTTTAGTTAATGAAATCCGTCGTTGTTTTAGGAAGAAATTCACAAAAACTTAAAAACCTACTTATTAAAGTCGCACTTCTGGTTAACCTATTTTCTTCAGACTCGGTATTTTGGCAACATATTTAATTCTAGTTAATGGATGGATTGGATTCGTATAATAAATTAAAACAGCAAGTTAAAAGAAAGCATAACCCCACGCCTCTTACGAAATCCTCCTTAAATGAATTTTCTCGCAGAAATATTTCAAATCAAAGTTGTAGGTAGCTCTTGTTAATATCCCTAGTTTAAAAGTGAATTGTTGGAGCCGTGCTAGCACTTAAAGTAAATATAAAGTGTGAACTTTCTGCAATTTTCCAGTTTTGAGAATTTCTAAAACCACTTTCGGACTAGGGGACCTCAAAATATTTATTTCCGGTGAAAAATCTATATCGAAAACTTGACACGATCGCAATACTTCCTCTAATCAGTAGTAAGAGAAAGTAATTAGGTAATAATCATTTTCTTATTTTCATCATTTTTCACATCTTGTCCATTTTTGCCTAATATACTTTTCATAATCTATCTCTTTCGTCAGATGGTAAGCTGTATTTGGATTCCAAAGAGACCTTAGAACCCTTTTAGACATGATAACTTGCAAGCATTGCTGTTTTAAATGCTTGGATGATATGTTTTATGATAACTATCATAAAATGGCGCATTTTACCTGTACTACTAAATAGTCCAGGGTGATGGGTAAATTAGTTATTGGAAATAAGCGTCGGGCAACCTAATCAAGAGACAACGGTTTAGCATAAATTATATAAAAATGATCAATCAACATTTTCTCTGATTCAATATCAATTAACAAATCTCTATGGTGGTGGACCCCTTTTAGAAGAATTAATTGGATGAGCTAATTGTTTTGAGTCTTGCTGTCTCTACTGATTTCCCAGCCTAACTTTACCAGCATCAAGCCATCATCTCTATACAAACAGTTTTCTTCTTTTTCAATTTGTACTGCCTCCCTAAGGCACGTAATAATTGCTCACTTCGGCAAGGACTTTGGGTTACACCTCAAAACCCTTTGAGATGAACCCCGTTGCCGCTTGCTGCAGTGGAGATGGAGGGTTCAGGAAAATGTGCGGTAAGCGGGAAAGTACTGTAAGGGAAGTTAATGGATGCCACCCTGTTTTTTTTTAAGGTTCAACAGAGAAACCTAATTCAAATGAACCAAAAAAAAATGAACAATTACCTTGGCTCCTATAAAATGATTAAATAATTATGTAACTGAAATAATCAATAAATAAAAGTATTGCCTTCTACAATAAAAAAATTAAAGAATAGATAAATACATAATAAATTAAAAAATAATTCTTTAAAAAAAAAAAAATTAATGTTGCTGCTGGCTAGATCCGTACCTGTGATCAACAGTTTTTAAGCGGGCACCTTACCACGCTCTGCTAACGAGTTACCTGCAGTACAGCTGGCTTACTACTTTCGCTACCTTATTGAAATTTGCCGATTTATACGGCCTGCCAGCAACTTTTGACAAAAAGGGAAACGAAGACGCCAAGTCAACACAAAACATACATATATTTAAAATAACATAAAAATATACTTCGGCAAAATAACATAAGAATGAAATAAAATAAACGATAACTTACAATCTATATACAATATTTCAATTAATCTGTCCAACAGACAAGTACTATTGAATATATTCCCCTTTTTTTTTTCTTTACATTTTATTTACTATTTCGGACCGGGCCTGGTTAGTAGAGTGCACACAAAATAAATGTTAATTTTTTTTTCTATCATATACAACCAAGGCACCTGTGTTTTTTCGTTTTTCCTGATATTTTTCTATGCGCCGCTCCTCCTCTTCAATCCCTTTCACGGGTGTGTTGTCTCGAGGAAGCCCGCTTATCCGCCTTAGCGTGGAAAAATCTCTTTTTTTCAGCTCTCACTTTGTAGCTCTTGCTGGCTGGCTCGGCTTCCTACCCTCCTGTTATCCCATCTTAACCTTCTCTTCTATTTTCCCTACTTCTTTCTCTTCGTCCAGTCCCTCTTTAGTCTCCATTCTCCTCTTCTTTCTTCAGTTCTTCTCTTCTATTTTTCTATCACCTAATTCTATAAAATTATCACTAAATACTAAAATTAAACCTTACCGAGACAAACATACCTACATTCATACCGACAGACATACTAATAAACTAATTATCCTAACTTAATTTAATTTATATACTACCTAATCCTAAACTTAAAAAAGTTGAGGAACCGAACAACTCAAATTTTGTTACCACGTAACATGGTGTTTTCAAAATGTATTGCATGCCTAGTTGTGACGAGTGTTCTGCAAATGCAATTTTTTTAGTTTTGTTGTGTTTGACCCATTGTATGTGTTCTTTAAGGCGCGTAGTGACTAACCTTATTTTAATAATATTAATAACGGGTCTTTATGTTTACTTGAATAATTTTATAGTAAAATGAAAATATAAGACAGACTATAACTTCCTCCTCTATTGGTCCGTCATATGAGTTGTTAACGTTATAAAGAATACATGTTTTAAAGTAAGCACAAAATAAAATACAATAAAATATGCCAACAATTTTATATGAGTACTACTACACACTCGAATCCCACCTCTAAATTATTTTCTACTTCATAAAAAAGGGGAATAGGAGAGGATTGAGCAAACAACCTTGCTTTACTCCCATAGTGGTACCGAATCTTGTCGGTACGCCCCTTATCACACCAAACGGATGCACAGGTTCCCGTGTATAAGACCTTTCAGCGCACGTAATATTTATAAAAAAGGGCATAACGGTTCACCCGATTAAACGCTACAGACAGATCCATAAAAAAGCAAACCCCTTTAGCTTCTTTATACTTTTGCACAATAATCATAAGGCTCATGAGACTGTCAATTTTGGAGTAGGTCTTTCTGAAGCCCGCTTGAAACTCCGCCCATTCTATAAGCCTTTCTAGTAACAGCCCAGCAAACAGCTCACCAATGGTATTCCCAAAAGAGATACCCCATATTTATCCGTCCATTCTATAAGCCTTTCTCTCTGCGGAACAAACCACAACTTGTCAAAGTTTTTTCAGCTTTAAAAGCGACACTACTCTGAAATAGCCTATTGTAATGTGGGCGAAACGTCGGCTTACAACAAACCACTGACGCGATCTTAACCCGAAGATCAAAATGTTTTACATGACAATGACCACGGAAGCTTGAAAGATTAAAATAAAATATTGTTAAAAAGATTACCATAAATAATGTAAATATTTCTAAAGGTCTAACCTTTTTTCCAATTTCCATAGAATACATTCGCTATGCCCATGCCATTTTACAGGAACTCTAATTTTTTTTTTTTTATGTAATTTCTGTGATTGAAAATATCTTTTTGTAGTCTTTTATATATTATGTGAAATATTTTAATAAAATATTTGTCTACTAATTTTTACAGCAGCAAGCTGAAAGAATTCCAATGCCACCATTACCACTGACGGCCATCAGGAAAAGGAGTCATTATTTATACACATGAAAAAATATTAAAAGAATTGTAATTATTATTTACATAGTAAACATATTATTTTAATAGTTTATTTTGAAATATACACAATCATACACATCCCTTCTCTTGGCATACCTGAATCCCATAATTTTTTGTCAACCACAATTCACTATTCAAGTTGCCATTAAAAGAGATACAAGAAAGAAATTTAAAAAAAAACATAGAATGTGCGCACTTACAAAAAAAAAATTAAAAGAATAAATTTCGCAGGTTCTGCGCGGAATATTGTAAAAATACTAACGAAAGTAACACACAAAATGACGAAATTTACACTCTCTTCTTTCAATCACAAACAAAAAACAAGACATATTTTCTAGGCTTCAAGTTTCTTTGAATAATTATTTATTAAAAATAATTATGATTTCTACATTATTTTTTTTTAATTTAAGCGATTTATTCTTCTCAAAGCAATTATTTTTAAATTCGTAAATAAATAAAGAAAAATCAGATTTAAAAACATTCACGAAAATTTTGGTAATGGAAGTTTTTTTTACTTTATACAAATAAAGGAAACAATTCGCTTAAAATCTTTGTGAAAAACGGAAAACTGCTTCTAAAATTATTTCGTTTTTACATGAATTCCACAAACTACAGAACGATGTTTTTTGTTTTTTTTTATTTCTATTACTAATTAACTTTACCACGAAATCTTGATAAAGTCAATGCGCAAGCGTGCAACTCACTACGAGTTTAACAGTGACATTGTAACCTCCCTATGTTGTTGGAATATAACCGATAATCACTTGGTAATCAAGAAACTCGTGAGCCTTTATTTTATTTTTATTTTTTTAGTTTTATTTGCAAAAATACGGACGTATGTATTATTTTTAATTTACTGTGGTACAATTAATGAAAATAATAAAACAATAATAATAATAATTATATTATTAAATAAATAATTGGAACCTATGTGATTGCTATATTTTATTTATTTCTTTTCATTAAACGAAATAATTAGAAAACAAACATAAAATTTTTGACTAAATAAATAATCGATTACTTCATAAATATAGTAATTTTGAAAATACAATTAAATTAGGGGCCTCTTTTTTAATATGTCAAACTGTGGTTTAACTTTTTCCCCAAAAAATAAATAGCGCTGCATATTCTGCTGAAAATTAAAATAACCCTGGAAAACTATTATTTTAGATTTTTTTTTACTTCGATTTGTTGATCCTTCCTCTTTTTTAGAGAAAATATAAAAAAGAAAATAATAAGAGAGGAAACTTTTTTTTTTTTTGAGGCACAATTAATATTTTCCTTTTTTTTCTATTTTTCTTTTTTTTTTCAATTTTTAATTCCATTTTCTATTATTTTATTTATTAAGATCTAATTGGTTTCTTTCCTTTAACAACTGTTGGCCTATTTTTTATATAGCCTTTCTTTCTCCTGGCAGTCTGAAAATCAGAAGTTTATTTATTAAGGAAAGAGCAAAATATTAAAGTCAAAGAGATTCATTTGAAACAAGGAGAATTTTTATAAAACCGTAAATTTAATACAGCCAGATGCTTAGGTTCATTAAATAGTTCGTATTTTTATTATGAACTAACTAAAATATCTAAGATAAATAATTTCTAGTTACAATTATTGTAAAGCTGCTAAGAAACCTCGCTAAATATGCATAATCGATGAAATCATTTACTGACACTATCTCTCTAGATGGGTGGAATTGTTATTGCAATACAGAAATTACACTAGCCTCTGAGTATCTCGGATTCACGGTCTCTAAGCAATGTATCACGTGAGCACGAGACGGTCAGTTGAGGTAAATCCATGATCTGCTTCTGGAGTAAGCAGGGATCCTTGATGGCGAAAAAGAGTATTTTATCTTAATTATAATAAATAAGTTGTAAGTAAGCTCACTGTAATGGAGATAGGCTGATGGAAGTAGGGCAACTGCACTCTTTTTTTTCAGATTGCATTTTCTAAATATCGAAGAGCTTGCGCATAGGGTAGAAAGAAGTGTACACATCTTTGAGACGATGCTACTAGAACAGTTCCAAACAAAAAAGAGAGGCCTAGTTAGAAGGTGCCTCTTGTTGAACATTGTACCAAGAGAAGCGGTAATACTTTGCAATTTTGAATAGTGGTTAATGATATGAAAGACCGACTGACTACATTTAAAGTGGTTTTCAAAATTATTGTATGGTTGATGTAAATCTTATTACCTTCAGTTGACAAATCGTCACTGACTAGAGTTAGTACCAAAATGGTTCAAGACCACAGTGAACCATCGAAAACATATTGTTTAAAGTAGTTTGTTGAAAATTGTTACAACAATTAAATCTGACCAGGATTATGGATAGAAAATGTGGATAAATACTAGATTACTGACAGAAACTATTATCAATTTTTTTTTTTTGTTTCATTCATTGCTACAATCAAATCTATGGTGGTACCCGAGCACAGCTCATACCCACCTTACAACAATACTATATTTTGCCTCTATACACACTAACAATCAAGCTCCTGACTTAAATATTTACATTTTAGAAAATTAAATAAAATATAAGTGATAAATAATGAAACCATTACTAGAACATTCATCTAGAACATTCACAATCATTACCTAGAACATAACAATATATATCAACGAACAATATATATATAACAACATAAAATATAACAATATATAAAAATAGGAATCCGATAATTATACGAGTAATACTCTAAGTTCATACTTCGTAACTAATGAAATTTAATATAAATACAACTAACAATTTCTTAACTAGGAACTCCCTCCCAAACTCTGCAACACCCTCCTACGTCGTTCGAAGACCAGAACTCCAAATTTATTAAAAGCTATAAAGTTATCCTTACTTCCAATCATCCAATTATAAGAGCCATCTACAAGCCGAAGCTGGCCTAACTCCCCCTGCAAGGAGAACCTTAGATCTTCATATTCGGCACACGCAAAGGTAACATGCTTCCAGACCTCCACCTCTCCGCACACGCACTCCGGGGCCTCACTCAATCCTAACTGGTATAGCTTCCCCTTCAAGGAGCCATGCCCTGTAAGGAGAAACGCCAACTGGTAGCTTGGCGCAAACCACTCCCTGACACTATGTTCCACCCATATCACATCCGAAATGAAAAGGTATGTAACTCTTCCTTTATTACTTGATGACCATCGATCCTGCCAGATATCCCGCACAGCGAGTTGAATGCTTTTCCTTTCCTCTCGTATCCAGCAGAATCTTTCTTGTTCGCCCCCAAATCTGCTCCTAGGCCGGCTTACTCTGACATCAATAACATGCGCCTCCCTACCAGTCTTCAACATGTACTCGAGACCTCGTCTTACAAGCAACAAATCCAAAGGCATCTTACCCGCAATCACCTGCAACGCCGCAGTAGAGACGGTCCTACAGCATTTTGTTATCAATAACAAAACCGATCGCTGTAAACTGTCCAAACATCTTCTTATAGCAACCTTTTCAGCGGACTGAAACCACGCCCCAGCAGCATACGCTACAAGCGGAGCCACGATCCCATCATATAACGTGTGCAAAGCCTGGGCCTTAAGGCCCCACTCCGACCTCATAACTCTGGACAACTTCCCAAAAATCCTCTTCACTTTAATTCTTAGATTTACAGCATGTCTATTGAAACGCAACCCTTCCTGAAGAATAACGCCCAGATAATTAACCTCACAGCAATATTTATAAGAGACTGATCCAAACCTAATAACAGGATGCCTATTAGCTCTTAACCTGCCTTTCAGCACAACATTGCTGTAGACTTAGATTGCGAAATCTCCAACTTGTACAATCTCGACCAATTATGCAATCTACCTAGTACCTGTGACGCCTTCTCCTCCAAATTCTTCCTACTATTACTGCCAATCAACACAACCAAATCGTCCGCGTAGGCCACCATCTCGCAATCAACATCTAAAGTTCATCAAATATCAAGTTCCACAAAAACGGCCCAAGAACTGACCCCTGGGGCAACCCCTTTCCACATTTCTTTCGACCATTGCATACCTTGTCCGGACTACCACACGCCTGCATGAAAAATAACTACACATCATTTTATACATATTGTCTGCACAATTCATATGCCGCAACCGCCTTAAGATACCCGGCCACCAAACATGATCAAAAGCACCGACAAAGTCTATAAACAACCCTAATACGTATTTACAACTAGATTCTTTCATTAAATCTAAAACCTTAACAATTGCATCCACAGTAGATCTCCCTTCCCTAAAACCATACTGCCGTCCAGATGGCATCCCCAACTCGTAATACCTATTCCTTAGTTTCCTCTCTACAATCTTCTCTAATACTTTAGCCAAAACCGGAAGCAACGAGATAGGGCAATAAGAACCCACGTCCGACCTACATCTATCTGGGGCCTTTAAAATCAATTTAATTAAAGCCGTCTTAAAACAATATGGGAAAATCCCTTCTACAACACACCTTTTGTACAACAAAAATAGTATATCCGGCCAGTACGTCCAGACCCTCTTTATCACCTCAACCTCTAAACCGTCAATACCCGGGGACTTGGACATTTTCATTTCACCCATGATAATTTCAATATCCCGCCAATCCAAATCGTTATCCACCCATCCAGCTACATAACCTTCATTATCTTTCCGGGTGTCCTTATGCCAAGCCATCTCTAACATTTCATCTTCCCTAGGAACCAGTCCATCTAACATTCTACCTAACGAGTCCAGCCACGTAATGGTTTCCCGGCCATCCCCTACCCGTATGGAACTAAATACTTCCTCCTGTGTTATCCTTCCAGTCAGCAACTTATATACCAATCCCCATGGGTCCCCCGAACCATGCTCCGCCACAAACCTAGCCCAGGACTCCTTCTTTTTTGTAACTATTAACAAGTTGAACTACCGCTTTAACCGAACATACTCTCGCTTATAAGCAGAAATCTCTTCATCCGACCCAGACCGACGCCTGCGCTGGAATTTCTTCCTAGCCCTAACTACCTGTGCGCGAAGCTGAGTTAACTCCGGGCACCACCACGGAACGGGCCTAGCCACCCTGATCTTTTTCTTCATAGAAGTCCTGCATGCCTCCACTATTCCCTTCTGGATAATACCTGCCATGTCCTCAACCGTCATACCCCTAAAACCAGCCATACGCTCGTCATCAAACCAATTATCAATATATTGATAAAAGGAATCCCAATCGAAAATCTCCCCGACTCTACTCTAACCTTCCTATATCCCATCCTTCCGCACGTAAAAGTAATGCACCTATGGTCACTAGTACTCCAACCCTCTCTAACTGTCCAATTAGAGACCACCCTACTGAACGAACATGAAGACAATGTGACATCTATGTAAGATTCCCCATGAACAGTACTAAAAGTCGGCAGAGATCCTAACTCATTCATAACAACCAAATTCCGCGAAAAGACCAAGTCCTCCAGTAACAAACCAGCATCATCTAGAATATCTCCACCCCAAGCAGGCGACTTCGCATTAGCGTCCATGGCTACTAAGAGATCCTTAGTTCCGAGTGTATCCACAACCTTCTCAAGGTCTGCCATAAACCGTTCAAAGTCCAAACTAGGTTGACAATACAACGACACAACATAGAAAACACCAAAAACCGAACCGATCTCCGCACATACCATATGCGAGTTACACAGCGCATCTATCCTGGTAACAACTAAATCACGGTTAAGAACCACTATTGCCGCCCACGACACATCCCCCCCTTGAACGACCCGAGCGGTCAGCCCGTAACCCGAAACCTTTGTCTGGAACAAGTATGGTTCTTGAACCAGCAATATATCACAACGTTCTTCCACCAACTTTTGCCGAAGCTGAGCAGCAACCGATCTCGACCTTTGTGCATTAACCTGAACAATCCTGACTAAATCCCGATCCCTATTAATTCGTCCCCTTGAACTAATCATAAGAGATGCTATCCAAATATAACCTCATCGCTCTTATATACTCCGGGCACGTAGGACTCCTAACGTGGTGTTCAAAACCCCTACCTCGTATCCTGCAGTTCCCGCACACAGAATCCTGCTGCGCATCCGGACAAGCGCTGGCAGTATGTCCTTCCACACAGCAATGACTACAAACTGACTCCTTTTTTATACAATTTCGCGCACTATGACCGAATCCTAAGCACTTAAAGCATCTTAGTATAGAAACAAAGTCTCTAACACGATGCCAACTCCAACCAATAAAGATTCTATCTTGCTTCAACAAAAACTCTCGAACTCTTCCACTGACTTCCAGAACCCAATTGATATTCGGTCGATCCCTTCCACCATACGTAAACCTAACCGCCACCTCCGCCAGAACCTCATCTCTACTCAACCCCCTCTTACTCAGATTCCTCTCAACCAATTCCCGCATCAGGTTGTCCTTGGCAATTTCTTTGGGCACATCATACACCACTACCCTAGGTCTGATCGGTTTAGGGACTTCCGCCACTAAACCCACACCAGCTGCATTCACATGGTCCCTAATTCTAGTCACATCATTTTCAGACTCAGTCTCCACAATCACACCTTTATTCCTAATATTCCTTACACCTCTTACTTGAACATCTCCTAGAACTGGACCAATCCTATCTTGTACAACATCTCTGACCTTTTCGCTAGTATCCAAATCAGAACCCTCAGGAGCTCTTAAAATCACTTTACAAGTCTTCCTAGACCTACTTCTGTCTCTAGTTTCCCTAACTACATCCGCAAAACTCTTTTGCAAAGGTACTACTTCTTCAAAAACTCTTGTGGGCAGGACATCCCCTTCTGGGCCCTTTCTAGCTAAGAATTCCTTTCTTAGATCAACTAAATCCGTCTGAACCCCTTCTACACTTTAGCTAACCTATCAACTTTGCAGCCCACATCTACCGAAACAGTCACCTGATTTTCTAATTTAATAAATTCATCCGCCAGCCCCTTAACTATTTCCACCAGTATATTAATTTTTCCTTGTACAAAATCCGCGCCTACTTTCCCGATTTTCTTCGCACTAGGGTCACAAAAGCGTACCACTTCCTGTTCGACCGCTAAAGCAGACGACAAATATCTCAGAACCTCTACCGACTTTTTACTGGTCGGAGTTGCCCCCGCTAAATCCGGAGAGCTTCTACTCCCTCTCATTCCCTTACGCCCTGGGGTCACCCATCCGCCTACTACCCCACAAACCTCTACCCTACTAACACTACCTACTTCCGACCCACCTACTCCTTCCGCACCTTCCACCTCTCCTGCCACCTAATGTTAGTCTGTATAGAGGCAAAATATAGTATTGTTGTAAGGTGGGTATGAGCTGTGTCAATAGATTTGATTGTAGCAATGAAAAAAAAAAATGAAATGTCACCTGCCACCTCTCCAGAAACTATTATCAGTCAGGCTATAAAATTTCACAAAACCTATGCTTTCCAAGATTAGATACTAGGTATTAGATGGTCGGAATATATTTCACTATGAGCGCCAACAATTTAGAAGCTAAAAATTCAAAAGGGAAAAAATCTTGTTCGGAACACTTATTAACAGTTTCTCTTAATAATGCTCTTCTCATTAGACTATTTACTTTTTTACAAAAGAAAAAGTAGAAGTTCCCTTATCTCCCATCGGATGACAAAACAATAAATTGCACTGAGCGTAGGTATAAAAGAGGGATTTAGGACATCCTGGACGATGAGCTGGGGCTTAGGTGAGGTTTACAAAGGTCTACATTCTAACATTTTTAATCTTTTCTAGAATTTAATGCTCTCTTTTTGTGCATTTTTCCAAAGTTTTACATTTTAAAAGAAAAGTATTATTTTAGTGATTATTTTGGGTGTGATCGAAGATGCACGCGCGCACATACAGTTTTCTATTATTTATTGTATTTTGTTTTATTGACCACACCTTGCGATCTCTCTTTCTCTCTCTCATGATTAAGACATTTCCTCCTTTGGATTTTACTGGTTCCACCTAGGCATTCTAAGACATTTTGCGCTTATTTAGCCCAATAAAGTTAGCTTCTAAAGTATGAAAGTCGCGTCATAATGACTATATGTGATAATCTTGACCTTGATATGTTAATCATAATAAATGAATATTCTTTTTGTAAATTATTTACTTTTTTCGTTTTTACCTATTAGAGAAGAGATTAAGAGAGAATAATACACAAAATAAGTTTTTTTTACAGTGCTTTATTATTTTTGTTTTTCATAAAAATACTATTAAAACTGGATTACAATCAGTCCACAGAACATTTTTTCATTTAATTTAATCAATTATGATTTTGCAAAAAATTACATAGTTTACAGGGATGTTCTTTAATTATCTCTTCTAAAAGTTTCAGTCCACAGAACATTCACTGTACACATTTATTTTTTATTTTTATAAATCCATTTGCAGTCAATAATCGAGAGCTAAAATAACAGTAGTTTTTAAAAGTACTTTCTCTTACGTTGATAATAGTACAATCAACCTTTGATTGGTTTTGAACCAACCAATTAGCTAACATTTTGGTGGACTTATATTTACCACCATTAGCTTACATTTACTCTCATTATGGTAGTTGTACTTAATGGTTACGCGGGAGTGATATGATGATTAAATACACTTTTGGCTATGTATTTCCACACAAATTTACTTTTCTTCACTGTTGGCAAATAAGTAGTCATTTTCTTCAAACTGGTTTAACATATCTGGCACTTTAGAATAATCCATCTCACCATCTTCCTTCGGTAGACCCATCTGTTGGGTGATTAGTATGGGTTTCCATATGATGGTTGCTTCAATAACCAGGGCTGCTCTCGAACGGATAAGTCTACTACCGCCAACTTCTTAACAATGAATATGTGTTCATTGTCTTGATAACCTTGTACCAATGTATCTATTACTGCACACTACACATGATGGGAATTGACTGCAACTGCAACCCCCCCCCCCCTTATATTCTTCTTATAAATCCAGACAATGGATTATATTCAACTAATGTTCCATGAAAAATTAAAGCGAAAACGGTGGTATTTGCCTTAAAAGCTTCACTACATTCCATCTCCAGCATGACGTCGACTGAGGCTTCCGATTGACGTGAACAATCCATTACAATAATGGGTGAATAATCTTTAAAAATGTTTAAAGTTGTTTCTAGCATGAGGTTGGTTCAGGTTTCCGTAGTAACAATGTCGAAAATTTTGATACATCTAATATAGAAAGCTGAAGTAATTCTTAGAAAAATTTACATTTAAGTCGTCATAAGGATAACCTCTGAATTTAGTTCCAGTTAACATTAGTAACATGGTTTTGATTGAAAATTATTGGATCCCTTAGTTTATTACACTTTCTGCTAGTTTGAAATGCTATGATCACGTAGCGAGGTTTTTACAAATTTGTAGTTGTTTTCAATGTCCATGTATGTTTTATTAGTAATAGCTAAGACTGGATATTCTATAAGGTCCCAAGATAAAGGCGCCATGTGTATGGTCTTTCCCTTGTTATTCAAAACTTAAACCTTTGTTGATCAGACACTTTCACGTATGGGATTCTCCATTGCACGAATAAAAGCTTTAACTTCTAGGCTTGTGGTAAAAATGGAATCATTATCACTTCTACTTCGATGTAATATTAGTTCATGTTTTCCTTGTAGAATTATTCTATTATAATCTTTAAAAAAGGCCAAAATAGTATCCAACTGAATATAGCAATCAAAATTACTATCATCTCAACAAGTTCGACATTGCATCCTTCCACTTATTTCCAATGCTTGACTTCATCGCTATTAGAATAGAAAATCTTTATTTACAATTTGTATATAACAAACGTAAATGGTACAGTTCTTTAAAAACATACAATAAAGAAAACACTTGGTCTTTCAACCGACTGTGGATCATCTGTGCACACATAAAATTATACATTTCTGAAACTTAATTACTAAACTAAGGAAAAAACTTAATTATTTCAGCTGAAGTAGAAGTTAATAATAATCTATGTAGATTTTAAATTTAAACAAAACAAATAAGAAAAAAATTAATGTAATTACAGAAGAATACTTAATCTTTGGGTAGATATTTTACAAAAATTGATCAAGGCAATCCAATCGCTACCATTCAAAATAACCATCACATCGCTACAAGAAAGAACAAAGGATCCAAAGCACCTTCAGACGAATGTTGTCCAATACTGGGCACACCGCAAAGGAAGTGGAACAGGACCTCCTCCTCCTCCCGATCGCACATGGTACAGAGGATATCGGTGTTTTTAAAAGCTTTATAATTAAGACTAAGTAAATCCCCTCTAGTCTTAAAAATGCAATTAATAAATGACAGTTTCTGTTCATTTAAGTAATTATTAACATCTAAATCGGCGCTAATAACCTTGGAAGTTGATGCGCCAAAAAAAAAAAACATCTAAATCATTATTAAGCATGCTTACCATGTGAGATTGTAGAGTTGCTTATTTTTTGCTGCACTTGATCATAAAAATATTCCTTACAGATTCTTTGAGCATAACAAAAGTTAGTTTCCAAAGTTCAATATTATTACAGTTTTCTATCTTTAGATCTATATTTATACCATAGTCTGTAGACAATTATTAATTTGTCTGAACCAAAACATTCGCTTAGATATTATTTGGAAGACTAAAATTGTGGGATATCTGTGGTTTGATAGTTCTAATATTTTCAAAATATAATCTAAAAACAGTTTTAAAGTAAACAAATAAATTGACAGTAACTTTGTTTCAAAGTGGAAAACGCAGAACTTGTATACATGGGGGCTCTAAATAAAAGTTTTTCTACCTCATTGACTTGTGCCATCCCCAAACCTGAGCCGCATAAGTGATAACAGACCTATAGATGGAATTAAATAGTTTTATTTTGGTAGAGTAGGCAATATTTTTATTTTCAATAAATTCATACCAAATGACATTCAAACATCGTTTTGCTTTTGTTGACTTGTTTTTAAAATGTTTAGTCATAGAGAAGGTTAGGTGTTAAGCCAAAGTCCCAAATATTTATATCGTTAACTACCTTGGAACTAAGAGACCATTTTTCCCTTCTTGATGGTCTTCCGCCGTTTCGAAAAACCGAATTTTGGATTTCTCAAGGTTAATTTTTAAATTCCATAACTTGCAATAACTTACTAAAGAATCTATCATTAGTTGCAAAGATATTGGATCCGTGGCAAGTAAAGCAATACCATCTATATAAGCCAGCAACTTTATTTTCTCAAATAGCTTTCTAACTCATTAATATAAAGGCAGAAAAGGAAAGGGCTTAGCACCCGAATCCGTAGTAAATTTCTGAGACTTACCACCCTTACACCATACCGACGCCACAGAATCCGTAAATAAATTGTTAATAGTCGTTAATATTTTTGTAGACAAACCTATCACACTTAATTTGCAGAACAAACTGAGCCTATCAATGCAGTCAAAGGCAGATGCAAAATCTGCAAAAAAGCGTATACTCGTACTTTCCGCTTTTTAACACTTAACCTCACTTTAATTAAATTGTTTAGAGTAAAAATTTTATCAATGGCTGAATAATTAGACACAAAACTGGCCTGGAATTCATGTAAAATATTATATTCAACACATTCTGTGGATCTGCCTAATATTAAACCAGAAAATAGTTTACTAATTGCATTTATAAAAGAAATGCCCCAATAACTCGTGATCAAGTTTTTATTACCACTTTTATAAAATGGAAAAACAATGGATTCTTTAAATGACGCTGGAATTTTACCTGTCTCAAATAATCCGTCAAATAGTCTCAATTTCTATTTACGAAATCCGATCGTGCTTATTTATAAAACTCATAACAAATCCGGTCTGTGCCATGAGCCTTATTCTCTTTACACTTGTCTAATATAAATTTAATTCTTCTAAACAAAATGGTTTGTCTAAAAACTCAGTAAAACAAAAAGGTTCCGCAAAGGACATACTAGCCGTTAATTGATCGCTATTGCACAAATTTCCAAAATGGTTGCACCAATCTTCGGCTGAAATGTTACCCACCGTCCATGGGTTTTGTTTCTGACTAATTTCTAAAACTCCTTACTATTCTTAGTGCAACTTAAATTTCGGGTTCAATCCAGATAATATGACTCTTTATTTTTACTCCAAAGTTTATGTTTTATAAAATTGGAATATAACTACTTATCAGTAATTTTATCAGTTTTTCTAAATAAATTAAGTTGTTTAAAGCAATTAGTTCTGGCAACGCTACATTCCTTATCAAATCATGGATTTTTCCAACTATTTAGTCTTTTATTAACATTTCAGTATACACTGCGGCCCTTTTAATTACATCAGTTACAAATTTAACTTCCTGCTCATCATTGTCTATATTATAAATAATTTAATGCAAATATGTTTCTATATTTTTTTGATAGCGAATTAACTTTTGTTTGTACCAATTAAGTTTTGGGAAAATGGGCAGTACCAACTATCAATAGGGCTAATTTCGTCAATTAAGAAAGAAATTATAATTGGCATGTGGTGAGACAATATTTGGCAATCTACAACAAAATTACCAATTAATGGCAAAACATTAAAACTAATACAAGAACAATCTATAACCAAACTTCCCTGACCCTTACATAAGTAAATTCCACTTTTGAATCAGTCCCCTTATTCATTCTTCCATTTAAAATTAGCAGGTCATAATTATTTTTAAAAAATTAATAAATTGTCTCCATTAACATTAATAAATGTATCATTAGAATTCTACTAACTGAATTAATTTTCAAGTTAAAATTTAAATGTTTTTTGAAATAGTTTGCAAGCATCCCATCCTGATATTAAAGTTGCCAATTAAACCCATGTTTTTCATATGGTTTTCAGAAATAAAATTTGACATATTATTAAATTCTTCAATTGTTGCAATTTAAATACACTGGATAAAGATAAATATCTTTTTCCTTTAATTTTAACAATATTACCTGTTTGATATTTTACAAAATGAAATCTTACTTATGGCGAAATCTGGTACTTTTATTCCATACAAGCAGCCACCTGATGCTCGTACAATTTCGTATCTCTAGTTACAGCAATCCATTGTTTCTGATAGTCTTCAAATAAATTGTCATAATCTTTAAAATCTTCTTTTTCCACCCAGGCTTCATAAAAAAAAGTACCTCGAACTTTTTAATGTATGAAACAAATTCCCTTTTTATTTCGTAGTCCTTTAATATTATTGCCAAACGTTCAATACTCGCTGCTTCTTTTCTTGCTATTGACATTCATCAGAAGAAGATTTTCTGCTTCCGAAATGTTTAATGACGCTATTCTCACTTCCGGTTCTAGACGAATTACTAAATTGTTATCTTCTTGTTTACTGATTATGAAGCATCATTACAATCAGTTTTTCCTTTTATTTCTTTCCTTATTTTTTCCGGAACTACATTTTTCGTCGGAGGTGAATCTGACATCATACGTTTTTTATCTGATACTGCCTTTCGTTCATTATTTAGTATCTTTATATCTTTAATTATCAACGTATCTTGACGAAGTATAGCGAATTTTCCCATTTTACGAGCTTCAAACAGTTTTGGTAAAAGTAACTTTCGAGTTTGAAGTGCTTGTTTTGAAAAATCCTCAGTAATTCTAATTTGAGAATCTTTTAGTTTAGGAATATTTCATACGCAGTTGAGTTAAACCAATAAGAATAGGGCGAGATTTGTTGTTTTCTCGCTTTCCTAGCCTTAGGTATAAATAAAGTCCAAATGGGCCTCATTAAATTTAACTGCAATTTATCATTTAACAATGAATATATGAACTTCTCGAAATCCCAGTGAACTGCTGAACTCTTCATAAATACCAAATAAAATAAGGTTCCATTTACGAGCTTTTCTATCTAATCGTTCCAATTTAGTAATAGAATTTCCTAATTTAATACAGAGAAAACGCTTAACATGAAAAATCGGTTAACACGAAATCATACTGCGGTCCCGACAAACAAAATACTATGTACTTTCATACATTTTTTTCTTTCAACACGAAACAAATATAGCTTAACACGAAGAGATTTCACGTCCCGGACGAATAAACTATACGTATTTCTGCAGTCAGATCGGCACGCAGATTTTTTGGCTTATTACTTTCTTTTACTCCTAATAAGAGGAAGTATTGTAATCGTGCCAAATTTTCGATACCGAGTTTTCACCGGAAATATCCGTTTTGAGATCCACTGAGTTCAAAAAAGTGGTGCATAAGTATGTGAACAGCATAGTTCAAAAACGATAAATCGCAGAAAGTTCAAACTTGATATTCCGTTTGGGTATCACCATGGGATACGACAATAGGTCTGCTGTCAAAATTCCTGGACCGGAAGTACCACACAACTGAATATTTTTTTTTCACTTTTTTGCAATTTTCTTGAAAATGGCTCCAACGATTTTCTTTAAACTTGATATATCAACTATACTTACAAAGATCTACAATTTTTATTTGAAACATTTCTCCGGGAAAATGCATTTAAGGACACTTTTAGGGGAGGGGGTGAGGTATCCGCTAAAGTGCTATTTCAGTTTACTATACAATTTTATCATGTAAATAATATTAATTAGAATTAAATGTGTTGTTGAAATTCCGAGTTTAAAAAATGGGACGACCGGAAGTACGTTTTACTAAAATGTATTTTTCAGTCTTTTGTATTTTTTTACTTTCTTGCAATTTTCTCAAAAAAGGCTCCGACGATTTTCTTCAAACTTGGTATATCAATACACATACCAAGATCTACAACCCTTAAAATTCATTTAAGGGCACTTTTGGGGGAGGGGTGAGGTTAGGTTTTCTTCTAAAGTGTTATTGTCTGCGCGGCAGACACCCAAGGTGCGGGGGCGAACGTACGCCAAGAAGTGAAATACAAAAAAATAAACAATAAATAAAATTAAATAAAAAGGAGATGCAAAGGAAGAAGCTTCGATTTACCTTGAGAGTGGTGATGCTGAATGCGCAAGCGGCGAAGCTGAGGCGATAGGTGAACGATCGAGGAAGATGTGGCGTGTACGTGTATGTGTGTGAGTGTGTAGAGGAGTGAGGGGTTAGAGGAATAAGGAGATAAGAGAGAGGGCGTTGAAGAAGAGAGATAAGAGTGTTTGACAGCGGTGTTGATTGCTGCTGTATAATCGGCGAATGATGGCGCAACAACCTGGGCGCGGAAGGTAGAACCGTAGGTTGATGATGCAGAGTGGTGACGCACGGCGAAGGCGCGAATAAAATGCCAGACTATTCACAAGGCGCGAATAACCAATTTCAAGGCGAAATATCCAAGTGTTAAACACAGAGATGCGCACACAACTCGTCACAGAAGAAGGAGCGGCTGAACACGAACTTGTGTTGGCGAGAGCTAGACGGAAATTGAAGTAAAATTTTATAGAAAAGGAAGGGTTTTAGAGTATGGGGAAATAAACGTTAGGCGCGAACAGGAGAGATAAAAGGCGCCGCCATCCCACCACCGAGAGAGAGGGAGGGGTAAAAGGCGGGGAATATGCGGGCGAAGAAGAAAGAAAAAGTAAAGAATTTAGAAATAGCGAGGATTAGACAAGTTAACAACAGAGTAAATAAAAAAGCAATAAAGGGCGAGGCAAAGTTAATCCATCAATGGGGGCCGCGACCTAACAGTTATCATAGTTGATTATGCAATTCTACCATCCAAACAAAATTAATTAGAAATAAATAGATGGCCAAAATTCCGAGTTTCAAGAAAATAAGAAAGCCGGAAGTGCGCTTTTATTGTATTTTTTACTGTACTTTTTTTACTGAACTTTTTTGCAGGTTTCGACGAACTCCAACGAATTTCATCAAATTCGGTACACAAACTATAAAATTTGTCAATTATAATTTTGAAAACTGGAGTAAGAGAAAGTTGTGTGAGTGTTTCACACGATTTTTTTTTTCGTCGGACGGAACAAAATAAACAATGGCTGCCAGTGTGGCTAGGTTTCCGCTTGTCTTTGAGTAGGTAAAGGCACCGCCATTGTCAAAACATTTCAGTTAGTTTTCGAATTCGGTGAATTTTGTGTTAAAATCAGTGAATTTTTTTTTTTTTTTTGTATTTTGAATACATAAACTTGTTTTTTTACATGAGCAATGGCAAAGAATTCGGGACGAAAACAAATTGCTATTTTATCGTTTAACACGAAAAAATATTTCGGTTCCCTCAGTTTCGTGTTAAAAGTTTTTCACTGCACTTAGTTCATAGATGTGAAATTTAATATCTGTTCCCTGTTTTAGTATATTCCCATTTAATTCTTGTTTCATTTGAATTAGAAAATCTTTAACAGACTGATCCATTATATGAGTAGTAGACATTGCGGAAGAGAATGAAAACTTTAAACAGCTGATATTGATCAGGTCAAGTTCAAATAGTAGCCAATCACTACCACTCCAAGTTATACTGATGTTTTTACGAATACCTACCTCGTCCTCGTTATCTGATGACTTTATATTTACCTTTCTTATTAGGATTAAAAGAACAATTAACATATACAATAAGATGCGCACGTAGTAATAACCACAAGATCATCTACCAATTCCCCACTCTGCTCAACATCACAAGCCACAATAAAAAGTTCTTTGAGACTCTGTGGGAAGAAGTCAATCGTTCTTTAAATAAAGGCCATAGCTATACGGTTTAAGGTAAGATCCTTCACCAATTTGTTGCTTTTCCATTTTCCTACTATGTCTTCTCATCTCCTCCAAACGATCCCTCGCATTTTGTCCTTAACTGCTTTAGCTATGCTGATGCCCACCTCTAAACTTCCAAGTGCAGATAACCCGCAAATAAAGGTACGCGAAATGGAAGAAGTCCACAGTTCTTGGTACTGGTAGATTTCTTGGAATTTTTGTATTTTTTACACATGTTTTCGCCTTTTTTAGAGCTTTCTTTGATGCATCACTAATCGACAAAGATGAAGTTACACGTGTTGCTTTTATAACATCTTTAATGGTTTTTCTTCTTTTCCCAACATCCCCACCTAATTTCACTTTAACTTACATAGCGTTTGGTCACTGCCCAAGCTGCTGCTTTTTCACCAAAATTTGCGTCACTAGCCTGTGTTCTTTGCCAGGCTTTTTCTGCAAATATAAGATCAGCCTTATTCTTGATTCTAGTTCTTTATGTTGAGAGAGTGCAATATCGCGTTCTCTCCAAGCTTCGTCTAAAGGGTTAATACCCCTATCACCACGTCCTAATCGTTTTTGTAGTTTAGTTCTAGGTCCGCAAAACCTATAACCAGGTATATGCACTTCAAACGGTAATTTGTTAATCACTGAATTTATAAGTCCTCTTCCAACGAGTATCCATGTTGAAATTAGTTGATCCGTGAACGTATTTACAGAATCACGATGAGCTTGGAAAAACCAAATGAACGTTTACCTATATTCAATCTGCTTTCTGAAACTTATATGCCATATCAGTCGACATGATGTGTTATTACCAAATAATATACGACCATTGATTTGTGGATCATCTGAATGTGGTAAAACCAATCTTATATCTTGTTTACTTTTACAACCAAGCGGACTGAAATTCGCAAACGTTTATATCTCTAGTAGATCACTTCAACGAGAGAAATATTTATATTTAGAACAGGTTTTTAAACTGGTTTCAGAAATAGGATTTTATAAAGTAAATGGTACTCAGGTAATTGATCCCGAGGAGGCTAAAACAAACTCTATTAATTTTGATGACATTGCAATGGATAACAGATATTACCAGAAATATTTTAGCATGAGTCGTCATAGATTTATTGAATGTTTCTATTTAACTCAGAGTTATGCCCGAATACCTAAACATCTTAGATACTATTATGCTTTTCAAACGGCAATTTAAAACTGAAACATGTTTTTAGTGATCATATAAGTTTACCTGATATGTCATTTGATTATTTAGACATATATGCCGTACTTGTTGGGATGAATCTCAGGGATTTATCATATAAATAAAACAAGAGACATAAGCAGTGGTAGATTTCGGAAAGGTTTGGACACATTTATCTACATACAGACAGAAAATGAAAAAATTTCAACACACACCATGGTTACTAAACAAATTATTACAATTTTTAAATTCCTACACGATAAATTCAAAATCATAAAGCGAGATCTTCACTAATCACAGGAGGAACTAGAAAAAAGTTTGAAACCTACTACCGAACCACTTCACGAATTAGTTCATCACACAAAACAGCCTAAAAAAGAGGAAAACTAATTAAAAAGGAAAAAAAAAGATTTAACGATGAGGATGACTCATCTAAAGTTCTACATCAACCTTCATCAACACTTTTCCAGAAAAACCCGATAAAAAGAGAGGAGGAAATATTTGAAGATGAGGAGGAGATGTTAACTCCTCGCAAACAGATACAACAATATGATACAGAAATATTACAACAAAGTTTGCAACAGGAAGAAGTGATAGGCCCACTGATCAAGCCTTCTTTATTTAAAACTATGAATTCAGATACTAATGACATGGATGATAGATACAGCATTCAAGTACTACTAACTGGAGGTATGAAAATTGGTAATGCAAATTACGATAGAAGTCAACGATATCAATGTGAATAATACATTAATTTCAAGCACTCCTTTCAATTCTTTTTGCAATTATTATTTCTAAAACAGCCCACAAAATATTCAGATAATGATCTAGATAATTATAAAGATATTTTACTGAGAAGCAACGCATATAAACAACAATTTAGTATTGACAAAGGTGTCAGTTCTAGCAGAGGATGGAAATACAAAAAATGATAGCCTCTCTTTTTATCCCTTTCAAGTTCGGACAAACAATTAGTACAAACTCGGTTTACACTCCCTGCACGTAATCGAACACCACTGTCTTCATGTACCACTGAACGTAGACGATATATACAAGGCCAAGACAAACAAGCAGTACACGTGTGAGGGAAGGACAACTATTTCTGAATATTGGGATGATCCCAATGAACTAGTAGAGCGCTTTGACTTCTATTTGCATCCATAGTGCAGGTCACACCGGTCATAAAAATGAAATCCAATCTATAGTCGAAGTAGTTAAGGGTAAGAGGAGTCGAGCAGGTATAATTTACTAAACAATGTACAAGACTATATGTGTTCAATCGTAGCTTGGCTTTCAACATGTCCATCGACAAGTTTGGTAGACCATTACACGAGAGAAGAAAATATTATACCAGTGATGATGAAGATATTAACTTTGAAAATAAACGTTCAATCGGAGTAGGTAAGCCATTGGGTAGTTCAGAGGTGTTAATAACAAGATATCTGAAACACTATGTAAATAATGGATTAACACTTGACTATTTAACTAAACTATATTTGGAAAATTAAATGAAAGAATAACAAAATCATATTTAGACAAGAAATTGGATTTGTCACCAAACGTTATTACTTAGATGTTTATGACGAGGCTCGAAAAGGGGTTACAACCAATTAGGGGCATTATGTAATGACGATATTACAAAAAAAGACTGAATGCGATGAACCCAAATGTTCCTTTGACATCAGCTGCGTTAGCCCCAATTTTCGAGTATAAATAAAAATGTAAATATAATGACTCAAAAGATTCTCTACGTCATTAATACTTAACATGTCTATCAAAGAGGCAGTAGTTAATGAACTTCACAGACGAGCTCGTTTGCGTTATCCTCGACGGCGCACTCTTCTTAAAGGGGCTGATGGGCTTTGGCAAATGGGTTCTTACGCACGTCAGAATGGTTATAGGTATATTTTGGCAGTGATAGATTATTTCTCTAAGTATGCCTAGTGGAGCCAGTAAAATCCAAAGGAGGAATAGATACTGCTGCAGCAACGGAAAAAAATTTAAAATCAATGGAAAGGAGTCTAACAATATTCAAACTGATCATGGAAAGGAATTCTACAATGTTCTTTTCAAGAAACTTATGAATGCCTACAACATAAATCATTATAGCACCAATAGCCAAATTAAAAGTTCCATTGTTGAGCGATTAATATTACAAATCGATGATATCGCGTATTTAGGCTACAAGTTACAAATATATAAATCATTTACCTAATTTGATAGATGAGTACAACAAAGTGCATCGCACGATTGGGCTGAAGTCTTTTGAAGTGAACGGAAATAATGCAATATCTCTCTTAGCTGAAGTTTATTCATCCAAAGGTGAACGAAAGGATAAACAACGTTTCAAGGAAGATTATATATGCATTTCGAAGAGATAAAAAGTTTTTACAAGAGGATCTACTCCCAAATGGTCTACTGAGATATTTAAGGCAAAAGCTATTCGCAAGACTATAACTTATACTTAACCTTTTCGAATATTTGTCTGGACAACCTATTCAGGGTGCATTTTATACTCAAGAATTGCAAAAAACTAAATACAAAAATGGATATCTTGTAGAAACAAATATGGAGACGTAAAAATAATAAATTGTATGTAAAATAGTTAGATTTTACAAAAGCGTCTTGGATAAATGTATTCATTATTATGTAATTAATTTAAATTGTATATGAAACTTAATAAAGTTTTTTCTCAACTTTTTATACGTGCTTCCCTCAAAATATGAGTAATCTATAAAAGGAGATTTTATGCAATAATGCAAAATGACTTCTTACAGTTCACTGATGTAAGAAAGAGAGGTGGCGTTCCTTTCAGCTACTATAGTTTCAACTACTTCAGTGAATTTGTTATCTTTTACCCAATAGGATGATACGTCAGGAAATAAAAAACAATAAATAGATATCAAAATTAGATTTATTTTCTTTCTTCGGAATAAGTCAATACAACTGGATTATAAAGTTTTCTTAAGTAACTAAACTGATTAAGCACATCTTCATATTAAAGTATTCATTTCTTAAAGGGTAATGTTTGGAGGAGAAATTGAGAACTGATTCTAGCCATGTTGGATTCCCTGTAAATACAATCACTTTGTGTGGAGATTTTTCAAAAGAGTTAATTGAATATTGAAGACTAATTACATCAGTGATTACTTCGTTTTTCTTTTTGAAGAAATCATGACATATTTGTCTGCTGCTAGACTGAAACGTTGACCAGTCTTCTTCAGTTAAACAGATGACTTCTTTTTTCGAGATTTCAGTGCTACAAGTGGTACACCTTCTTGAAAAAGACCAGTTATTAGGCTTTTAGTGGAATTGTTTATGAGAGAAAAAGCTATAGTTAGCTGCAATCCAAGTTCATTTGCCATGAAGGTATCGCGTCTACAACTGAATGCAAAAAAAAATGCACTTCACAAACCACAATGACAAAGACCACTCACTATTTCCAAATAAAACGAGTAAATCTTCTTTAAAACGAATTGCATGACTGCTTATAAGAATGCATATGCATGTATCAGAACCACATATCTGGTTAGGATTTGACCAAACGCATTGTTTAAAGTGAAGATTAAAGCACTTTCAACATATTCCTTTGCATATTCAATAACCGCTGGTTTGTCAACCATTTTTTAGATAAATTCAGCATCATCATCAACTAAATAGAAAATTTCGTTGCCAACAATAAAATAAATGATATTAAGATATAAGTCAGCATTAATACAAGGTTGCAGCGCATGCGCTTTATCTGAAGAAAATGCAAGTGTGGTCAACTCAACATACACACGTACACATATACATACATTCACACAATCATCATCGACCCCCTACCCTACTCCCAAAAAATTAATAGAAAAATTAAACAATATGAAACTATGTATCAGCAATAGCAAGTCATGAGAAGTTCAGGCAGGTAGAAGTAACGAACAACTAAATTTGCATTAAACAAACAAAAATGTAAGTAATAGAAGCATAAAGTCTCGTACATTAAAGGATAGTTAAAATAGTATTTTTTATATGTATCCCTACTCAAAATATTATAAAATTCAAATATTATATTAGCAGAATTAGGTTAAAGTAGTAAAAAAAAACATAAAACAAAATACAATATATAATAGAAAACTGTATGTGCGCGCGCGCATCTTCGAAACACAAAATACATCACTAAAATAATACTTTTCTTTTAAAATGTAGAACTTTGGAAAAATGCACAAAAACAAAATATTAAATACTAGAATGTAGACCTTCGAAAAGATTAAATGTTAGAATATAAAATTTTGAAAAGATTAAAAATATTAGAATGCAGAATATTAAAAAATGCATATAAACATTAAATAGTGGAATGTAGACCTTTGAAAAGTTAAATGTAGAACGTTGAAAAGAATAAAAATGTTAAAATGTAAACCACTGTAAACCTCAGAGACATTTTCCGTGGTAGCCTGCTTCATTTTGTGGTCATCGACCGGTTTCGGGCGTTCGCCCATCTTCAGGATGCGTTCTTCAGACAGTGTGCCAACACAGACTCGTACAGAGTGAAACTAACTCGTACAGACTCTTTTAGTGTGAAACTAAGTCTCTGTACGAGTCTGTGTTGGCACACTGTCTGAATAACGCATCCTGAATATGGGCGAAAGCCCGAAACCGGTCGATGACCACAAAATTAAGCAGGCTACAACGGAAAATGTCTCTGATGCTTTCCAGCTCTGCGGAACCAACCACCACAACACTGTAAACCTCACCTACCCCCCCGACCGATAGTCCAGGATGTCCCAAAACCTGTCTTTTATACCTATTTAGGAAGCCTATCCTCTGAGCTCTCCAGAAATCCCCGTAAATCTCAATTTTTTCGATTTATTTTAAAATATAAGTGTGGCAGTTTTTCATATGGTAGTAAGTATGACGAGTTCAATGAAAATCTTCTGCGCCTTATTCCACATAAGCGCGAAAAAGTGAAACACTCATTCTATAAAAATCGCACTCGTGGTTACCTGATTTTCTCAAATCTGTTGTCAAATTACAACATATATTATTCTGCTTCTGACCTGCAAGGTTAATCGACCTTTCGGTATTTTGAAATTGAACTTTAGAATAGTGAGGTTACAGCTGCCTCCAGAACCTGTATAACGATTCAAATAAAAGTCTACACATCTAAGGTCTACAATCATGTAATTATACGCAAAGATGAAATATTGAAAAATTGAAGAGAGAGAGAGAAAATAAGATCATATTTTACGGAAGAGACGGGAAAAATCCAGGAACAAGTGAAAACATCAGGGACGGAACAACAATTTGCTCCATTTAGAGAGAGAACTTAGAGGACTTGAGCTTAAGAAGAAATTTGGAAAATTAATCTCTCGGTTTTTGACTGTAAACTTTGTAAATTGTGATAAAACAAGAACATAATCAAAAATATGTTTATTTCTTTAATCAAACATGAATGTGATCAAAGAAAAGTAAGCTAATGATAAGTAACCCTGCCCAATAAAGAAACGGTCTCCTTGTCTAAAAGAACCTTTTAAAATATTAGTGTATAACATTAATATACCTTTTTTGAGATAAACATATCAGTTCTCTTGATCTTCCTACCAGATACTGGTATTCTAGGTCTATTGAATTCACTTTCTTTTTTAACTCTATAAAAAATCACAAAGATATAAATCAAGTTAAAGTAAAATAATAAAGGAAATTTACTAATTAAATAACTGTATAATGACAATATAAAAGACATACCGATATATTCGAACTAGCCAATGCTCTGTAGTATATGCTTCTTCTAGGTACTTAAGTTCGAAATTCTTATTACCTATAACAACATTTCTGGTTCTATCAAATCCTGGTGGACCCCTGAAGTCCAACTGCAAAAAAAAAATGTGTGAAACGATTTTCTCTTACTTTCACCAATTTCTCTTATTATTTAATACAATTATATATAAAATAACAAATTTTCTTTAAACTTTAAATTTTGCTCGTTATCTTAACATAAATATAGAGATGGTGGGGGGGATAAGTATCTACCTACCAACCCAAGCAGTGAGAAGAGTGCGCCACTGACATAGAAACAACTTCATATATTGAAATAATTTTACGCTCTATTTGCGCAAAATATCTAAAATCTCTTCTTTTTTTGGAAAAATGTTTCAAATAAAAGTTATATCTATGGAGGATTATACGATATCTATGCAGTTAGCAATCGAAATTTAAAGAAAATCGTTACAGCCATTTTCGGATAATTAAAAAAAAACTCAAAAATCTATTCTGTAAAGTTGCACTTCCGGTTAACCGATTTTTTCAAATTTGGAATTGAAGCAATATTCCAAGGTATATTAATATTATATATATAAGTGATAAAAGTTTACACTGAATTAACATTAGAGCAAATGTAACTCTGCCTTCAAAATGCGCCAAAAAATAAATTTTTCCGGCAAAATGTTAACAATAAAAGTGATGTGTTGATGAATGTAGATAGTATCAAACTTTAAAGATAATAGTTTGTGCCGTTTTCGAAAAAACGCGAACTGAAAAAAAAAAAATTATAGTCGCACTTGCAGTTAATGGATTTTGCCAAAAACCTTTGTGCCAGATGTGGTGGTAGAACTTAGCAGCTGAACTAGTTGTGTCTACGGTAGTGACGCCTAAAAGAGGTCGGCTTAGCTGTAAACCACAGCCATAAACGGCGAACTCCAGGGAACCGAGCTAATTTTAGACAGCGTATGCCCCATAAAAGGCAGCGAGAGAATTCGCTACTTGGGTTGCTCATTCAGCGCTACTTGGGGGATTACAATTTAACGATTCAGCAAAAACTGAACCAACTGTTCAGTAAAAACGCACTTCCGGTCAACCTAATTTCTTCAAACTCGGAATTGTGGCAACATATTTAATTCTAAACTAAATATCAAACTTGAACTTTCTATGATTTTTCATTTTTGAGTGATGCTGACCACACACACACTCAAAGAAAGAGAGAGGGGAAACCACTTTTTCTTCTCAGGGGACCTCAAAACGTGTATATCCGGTGAAAACTCTATATCGAAAATTTGACATGATCACGATACTTCCTCTTACTAGGAATAAGAGTAAGTAAAAAGGAATTTCACTTCCTGTGGAGGGGAGTAAGAATACCTCCACAGTAGTCCCTACTTGTCGTAAGAGGAGGCTAAAAGAGAAAACCGCTGAGCTCACTGTCCGTGAACTAATCTCCCTTACCCTTGCCTTCTTCTTTTACTCCCTCCTTGCCCACAACCCTAGCCCTCTTTCCTTGTTATCTTGCAATGGGAGAACAGGGCTCATTCAAGCCGTGGTAATGCCAATCCGTCTAGAAAACCCCGAGGAAAATTTCCTGATCCTCCAGGTTGGAGGTTGTAGCTTTGGACCAGCTCTCCGATGGACTCAAAAACCTTAATGGCTACACGACAAAGTTTGACGGTTAAGAAAGGAGGAATCCAGCATTGAGAAAAACCCTTAGAAAAAAAAAAAATTATTTCACTTTAATAAATGATCGAAAATTTCTCTGCCGAACCAAAATTTTATATTCTAATTTCAAAATAAGTAATGTAAAAATTAATTAAAAATTGCCTCACCTGCAGTTCACCAAATCTGTAATAACTTAGTTTGTACATAAGGCAATTTAATAGTGTTGGCGAACCTTCAGCATCAACACGAAATTCTCCTCTGTCCGTAAAATAATCACCTTCCTATACAACAATTATGCACCATTTTGATAAAAGTGAAAATAGTTAATTTTTAATACTGATAATAAAATAAATTAATTAAAATCATTCCTCATTCACTTAAACAGAGCTCAATGTGGAACGATTATGGTATACGATACTTTTATAATCACTGCGGTATTACTATGTCAAATTTCAACTCCCAATCACATATTTGACGCCACTTATCTCATAATCAGCTGATACAATGCAGCCTACCGCTATATAAATCTAACATTTTTTCCCTAGTGAGGAGACTGGCCCATTTATTGTATATAAAAAAAGTTTTTAAACATACCCTAATATCTTTAGGATGTTCCCCTTCAGCAATTCTAACCATCCATAAAAATTTATTAATATCATCACCAGAATAGCCAATTACGCCGCCAAATATCACCAATACGTAATCAACGTCTAATGATTTCATAATTTTATACGCTTCTGGTTCTGTAGAAGACATTGCTTTACCAACCTGTGCAAAATAAAAATTATTAATAAGAATTTAATTAAGGAGACCATTCAGTTACAATTAATCAAGAAGTAATAGCCTAAAAAGTCACAACTTTTATACACAGTTTCAAAACAATTTCTTCTGAGGTCTAAATATATTTGAGGACTCGATGTATTTCTAAGAAATTTCATTATTTGTAAATTTCTGATTTAAGATTTTTCCCTGAGTTGCAGTTTTATATACAGTACAGGTTGCGCGTAAACAAGGACGAACCAAATCAAGATCATATTCAACATATTTCTGAAATTCCGTCCATGCTTTTTTCATTAATTGAATAAAAGGGCTGTTTTTAATATTTCTAAACTCCTAATGATTTTAAGGTCTAAGTACATTTCTTGATCCCAATCATTAATATTGGGCATCAACAAGGAACATTAAGTAACGCATAGTATTGAATCTCTTTGATGGATCAAATTTAAATGATTATCATGCTGAAGTTATGCGGTGACCGAATTCAGACCTGAGAAGAACCTCCTAAGAACCTGTGGCCTAAAGAACTACCTCCACCGTTGCTGCGCAAGCGTAGTTGGCTTAACTCACTGATGTTCGGATAAGGACTCCAGCAGAATAGAGCATACTTCTTGCCAGAATCTTAAAGAATCGTCTACAATTCGCTACCCATAATTCATAATCTACAAAACCCTAGTAAGACCATCTACGCATATGAAACCTTCATCAAATTGCTCAATGGATTTGAACTAAAGTGCTAAGGGCATACATTAGAGGCTAAGAGAGCTAACAGATATGCTGTATCAAAGGAAAAGTAGCAAACTGGACGAGGCACTTACGTCTTCTGATGTAAATGAGCAGCGATTTAGGGACTCTCCTGTTAATGTAAGCCTGGAGGACTTAAAAATGATCGTTGCAAAGGGTTCCTTAAAAGTGCGGGCAAGAGCTCTTCCAACAATACAAAAAAAAAGAGGGAGACAGCTGCTGAACAATTAAAGCGCCCTATATAACTTTAAGAAGAGAAGAAAATTCCTAATCTTGGTCTTATTAAAGCACGAATCCTACTTGTTGGATTCATGAACTTGAAGCTTATGCTGCGAAATACTGAGATATTTTGCGGCAGCTGAAATACTTGTTATCTAAAGAGTCAACAGCTTATCTTATTCGAGTTCGAGTTTAAATGTATACCCGACTTTAAGCATTTTTTGCATTGATAGAAAGCAGTGATTGTTTTCAACCACCAACGTCATTTGTTACATGCCATTTAACGATTATAATTTAAAAAAAAATTATAAAAATAATTTTTTAAAAAACTATTATTTACTAGAGCAATATGCGAATTATTCCAGGTATTGTTATCAACTAGCGTTGTCCTGTTAGCCATGCCGGCAATCTGGTAACCATAGTCCCACCAGCTCATAACTCGGGCATCACTGTCCGTGTTCTGTGAAAGCCAATAGTATGCCTCTCGAAAATCATCCAGAATCTGGCGAGAACTAAAAGAAAAAAGAAAAGTACAGATATTGAACATATATTTTCTCCAGTTATTCTTGGTTTTGAATTATATGAAATCTAACTAACCCATCTTGTGAATATGAAGAAAGTACTATACTTGGACTAGAATAAGCGTTACTGGTAACCCAGGTGCAATGTACAGCAAACATTAACAGCATGGCCAGTGTTCCAACAATTACAAAGCTTCTAATATTTGAACCAATTCCTTCAGTTTCACGTATCTGTTCATGTTTGATTTTTCGCAATTTACCACCCTGTGAAACATTAAAACAATATTCTAAGAAACCCGTCTCCGGCTGGACAAGGAGGTTAAGAGTGTTATGAAAAAGGTGTGCCTAAATTCTACCACCATTTAGACGAGGCTTCCTAGGTCGCGACATCTGGGTCGACTTGATTCGCGACCTGGGAAGCGCCAGCCACTACTCCAAGGCCAGTTGAAAATGTCGAAGAGTTAGCAGCTATGTAACCTTCACCTACGTAACCGGAAAAAAATTAAAAATAGACGGTTATGGCTTCACCCCTTATTAAGAGAGATAAAGGAAACTATTTCTTCTATTCATTGCATCCTCAGCTCAGACAACATCCTGATAAATTTTTCAATTTTTTCCGGACGTCCCTCCCTCATTCGATGACTAATGGCTATTCTAAAGAAACTCTGACTCATCGTGACACCACCATACGAGCAGCAATTACACCAGCGTCATCTATATACAGTAAGTATATGTAATCTTTTTATTTTATTTTTTTCCTTTCCTTTTTTCTTTTATTTTATTTGAAAAAGGGCACATCATTTAATTGCAACTAATCACAACAATTAAGAAAATTGGAATATAACATGAAAGTTTTAGATACAGATTATAGATATATTTAGGTTCAGCTAACAGTTCGTAATCAGACAACGCACTCGTAGAAGATGGGGAGTTGGAGTAAGGTGAAAGATTTTCGGTTTCACACCTCAGTTGATGCTGGCTGAAGTGTACAGAATTCGAGTCCTGTTGAAGGAAGATGCACTGGGGTGGTTCATTGGAGATACTTGTGTACACATTGGTGTAGCAGTATTGGAAGAGTGTGGGAATTGATGCTAAGGAGCGTGAGGGTTAGTAGCAATCGTCTGTCCATAAAATTGAAGTTCACCGTCCAATAAATCCATCAGCTTACGTTTCGCTCCAAATCTAGCGTATACACGTATTTCTTCAACATAATTAACAAAGGCAGTAGGAACAATCTATTAAATCATTTTCTGCCTCTTTTTCTCGTTCTTCTCTCGCTTGGACGCTTCTCTCCACAGCAGTTACTAATCTTTCGCCCCAGGATCTGTTTTATTGCTTTTAGAAACTGGAGAAGTTGATCTCTGTAGTGGGGGCGATAATGTTGGAGACAAATGTTGATCGTCGTCTGCCAATGAGTTGGGGAGAGGTTGAGTTGCAACCACCTTCTCCAAAAATTATAACTGCTTAAAATAAACGTAAATTGGCCGTTTTCTTGAACCACTTCCGGACTGTTTTTGAAGTCCCATCTCTCTTGCGTAGCTATCACGAAGGCTATTCCAACGGCGATGTAGTTGCTGTCCTGTAACAATGATAATTTCAATGATATTGGCGGCATTAAAACAAGCATATAAATAAATTCACATCAATTATCTTTTCATTTATATTTATATATACACATATACATATTTTTTGTTTTCAGATATTTGGCAACCGGTTGCAGCTTAATGGATTTGCACTATTCTTTTACCTTGGGCGGGATTGTTAAAGAAGTTTGTCAAGAGATATGGACGCATTTGAAAGAGATCACTTGTAATGTGTAGATCTTAGGGAGAAATGATGAAAAAATACAAATTATGATTTTGTAATTATAAGTAAAATATATTAGTTCAAATGTATTTAATATTGATTTATTATTAGTGCAATTTCAAGATTGGGTTTTTACGAAGGTTGGGTGAAACAATGAGGGACAGTTAGAAAGGCAGAATACCTTTACTTACAATAAAAGTGAATTTCCCTCTTCTCACTTTCCCCGGGGTGGAGGTACAATATATATAAGGTGGACCCTATTAGGGAAGGGTTCAGTTCAAAATTTATACCGTAAAAGGAGTGAATTCTGTGATTAGAAAAAACCATGTTACAGCAGTGAGTGGTGGAAGTGCCCCAAGAAACCCAACCTTCTTCAAGTCAGTGAATATGTAAAATATGTAAGTTTATAAATTTCTCCTAAATGACAAGACACTTAATATGTTGTTATATCTCAGTATTGTGTTTGTTAATTTTTGACATATATTGGTTATTTTAATTATACGTTTTGAATCTATATACTTAGTTGTTTTTTCATCCTCTCCAACTTCTGTATAAACACAGACTCACGAGATCCCTTTAGAGAAGAGTTAAATTAAAAATTATAATTATTTACTATTCTGAATTTCTGTTTTATAACCCCCCCAATTATATATAATATTACATATAGCATCCCTTGTGGGGAACGATGAGTCTGTGCAAATCTGAATTGGAGAGAGTAAGCTCGATAAGTTGATTCTGAGAGAGAGCTCCCGTAGTATATGATTTCATGAAGTTATTAATTGATTCAAATAGTAATAATAAATCTCTATTATTATAACTCCGAAAAATGTCGATAAAAGAGGAAAGTGATGTTGAGTCTTCTCTTTGGTTGCTTCTGCACTCAATTTATTCCAAATTAAATACCACAGATAGTAAATTAGAATCCTTCAATATCAGATTCAAAAAGATGGAACGGTTGAATGTGCGGAAGAAGTTACATCCCGCGAAGACATTCAAATCGAAGTTAGCTGTTTAAAAATCAAGACAAAAAAATAACCAGTAAACCCAAGTATCAATATTTTAAGAAATGTTTAAGTGACAATAATAGTACGAAGTTTAACGTATCTAAAATCGTATCACGTCCTAGCAGAAAGTTGAATAAATTGAGATATAGGATAGAAAATGTCCGGAAAAATTATTTAGAAAAGATTCGATTAGTTCCCCGACATAAAATTAAAGCAAATCAAAATGTAATTAAATTCAGATCAAAATTAATAGCTCTGAGATGGGATTTTAATAATAGCTGCACCTTCCTTCGTAATCATTGCCAAATCCCAAACAAATTTCCAAAATATTCGGGGATCAAATATAAATTGTGGAGCAATTGTGCCATATATGGCCAAATTATTGGGGTTTATTGTCCCAGGTATTATACCACTGCCCGGTAACACGTGGAGTTGGTGCTCATCTCCACGAATGGGTTTTGTCTCGCTCACTTCCGGTATGCCTGGAGATTAAAAATATTCTCGACGTGAAAATATTTCCTAATTGTGACAATTGTTTTATTTTATCTTTTCCTATGCGCGTTATATATATTATATATATAAAATAATTTTTTTTTATTTAAGCAAATATTTATTGACCTAATGCCAGGTTTATCCTCAGAATCAATGTACCATGCTGTTGCTCCTTGAGAATTGATAAATTCTATGAGCTTGTACTATAATTTAAAACTCATGTTAACAGATTTATATTCCATTATTTTTAGTCTTAGTTGAATGGACTGGTATTTTACTTGAGTAAAGTGGAGGAATTTAAGTGATTATGAAAATTGCATCTATTTTACACAAAATTAGGTTGTAATAATATGTTAAATATCAATGAAGGTTGGGTGACCTTATGTATGATGGCTATGATCAACCATATGTGAATTATGCATAATTAAATATACAATTCACGGATAAATACGTGATCAGGTGATTTAGCAATGATAAATAAACGAACTGTGCATTCAGAAGTAATATTACGGCAGAAAAATTATAAAGGAGCAAAACTGTTGTTAATGAATATTATGCACAATGAGTAACATCAGTTCCATGCGGGCAGCATGTGTAAGAAACATGAAGCTTATTAAGCAGTATTCAAGGCACTGGTCCGCCGGTACCGTCGGACCTAAGACATTCTTATTGAGTGGGCTCTAAACTGTATTTTCACTCAGTATCTACAATAATGATGATAATCAGTGACCTCTTGGCACCTGGGCCACTGGCACCTGGGCCACAGTGCGCTGTGGATTTCTAATCAGTCACAAGTGGCTGTAGGAAGCGGACACAGCGATGGAAATTCTTGAATGGAAGCCTTTATAATTATAATTGCAATCCAACAGCGCCCTGTTATATGGGACGTCGAGTACAGTGAGTACTCAAACAGTAATATGAAAAAGAACGCTTGGGAAGAAATTGTGAATTTATTTATTGGAAAAGAAGATGCATCAGTACAAGAAAAAAGGGATCTATCATTGTTTTTATCATTGTTACAGGACAGCAACTACATCGCCGCTGGAAAAGCCTTCGTGATAGCTCCGCATGAGAGATGAGACTTCAAAAACAAAATCCGGAAGTGGTTCAAGAAAACGGCCAATTTACGTTTATTTTAAACAGTTATCATTTTTGGAGAAGGTTGTTGCAACTCAAGCGCTCCCCAACTCATTGACAGACGACGATCAACATTTATCTCCACCATTATCGTCCCCACTACAGAGATCAACTTCTCCAGTTTCTAAAAGAAAGAAAGAGATCCTGTGGGGAAAGATTAGCAACTGCTGTGGAGAGAAGCGTCCAAGCGAGAGAAGAAGGAGAAAAAAGGCAGAAAATGATGTAATAGATTGTTCCTACTGTCTTTGTTAAATCTGTTGAAACAAGTACGTGTATACGCTAGATTTGGAGCGAAACGTAAGCTGATGGATGTATTGGACGGTGAACTTTAATTTTATGGACAGACGATTGCTACTAACCCTCACCCTCCTCAGCATCAATTCCCACACTCTTCCAATACTGCTACACCAATGTATACACAAGTATCTCCAATGAACCGCCCCAGTGCATCTTCCTTCAACAGGACTCGAATTCTGTACACTTCAGCCAGCATCAACTGAGGTGTGAAACCGAAAATCTTTCACCTCACTCCAACTCCACATCTTCTGCAAGTCCGTTGTCTGATTACGAACTGTTAGACGGAAAACGACTCTAGTTAGCTGAACCTAAATATATATATAATCTGTATCTAAAACTTTCATGTTATATTCCAATTTGCTTAATTGTTGTGATTAGTTATTTAAATGATGTGCCCTTTTTCAAACAAAATACAAAAAATAAAAGAAAAAAATAAAATAAATGAATAAAGAGAAAATTACATTTACTTACCGTAGAGAGATGACTAATTTTTCCTCTGGTGTAATGCTGCTAGTATGGTGGTGTCACGATGAGTCAGAGTTTCTTTCAGAATAGCCATTAGTTCATCGAATGATGTGAGGGAT
>JAAEAF010014643.1:0-93410 GCA_011037195.1 Triatoma infestans | reverse complement strand
CATTTATATATTTATATATATTTTTATAGTTTTTTTGTTGCTCTTAATTTGAGTGAAGTCAGATTTTCAAAATTCTATATTCTATACTCGTCAAAAGATTTTTTTATATCTTTCAGTTTTCAGCGTCAAAAAATTGAACGGTTTAGAAATTGGTTCTTGTATATAAATAAATATTATTTATATATGTCAACAATTTGGTGGGAAACACTCCCGCCATTTTCTCTTATTGCAGTAATTATTATAATTATAAAGCTTCGAAATTTTTTCGTTTGTGCTCTAACAAAATGATATCAAAGCGTGTAGTGGTGACATATTCATAGGTACCCTTAGCTAAGCCATTTCAATATAGTTACATCATAGCCCAGAAGATCACGTTAATAGCATTTGCAATTAATGCCATAAGCATCGTAGAACTTCCTAAAAAATCAGTTTTTACCAGAAATATCAACCAAAAAATTTGAACTTCCTTCCTGCGGTTTTTTTTTTTGTTTTTGATATGTTTTGGTCACACATTTTTTTAACGCAGGGACATGTTGAACCCTAAAAAAGTGGCAAGTCAATCCTTTTCCTCCCTATACGTGGCTGAAGGGAAGTGTCAACTACAAATCTTTCTGGCTTTACATTGTCACATTCTATATAATTACGATATTCTTTAAATATTTATTATAATAAAAGAGGAAATTGAGAAAGAAAAGAATGTTGTGCTTCCGGAAAAATCGAATCTAACGGAAGTTGCTTAGCATAGAATGGACAGCATATGGAAATTCTATGGGGAGATGGAGGAAACAACTTCATTATATCTCCTAACGGACAGTGAGACTGTGCTCAAAAAACATTTAAGAACCTGGGTAACTACCAGGAGGAAGAGGAGGAGGAGGGAAATATACCCTCCCTAGAGTCCGTCTAGGGTATTGGGATTCCTTCCCCTTAACCTGATGGTGATGCTGTAGACACTGTTCGTCTGTAATAACTGTTAGGATTATTATTTTTATTATTATTTGTCTGTGGGAAGGGACAGAAACCTACGCTATCCAAAGCCTCACTGGGCCTATAATAGCTACCTCAAGAAAAACAACAACAAACCGGGTCTAGAACAAATATCCAGACCCTGGTCTATTCCATCTAAGATTCACCGCAGTCCGAAAAAAATTGGACAATAACCTTAAGGGGAAATAGCCTCTTCCACAGACATCCTGCTCCGATCAAAGTTCCTGAACCGAATCTCCTCACAACACAGACAATCTGTCATAAGATGGATGGGTGTTTCCTCCTCTGTCTCAAAGACTGTACAAAATGGATCCGGTATGAGCCCCATTACATAGAGATGTCCCCTTAAACCACGTAATGTCCAGTAAGGGATCCAACCAGTTGCCCGAGAGAGCTCCGTAAAAGACACAGCAACGTCTCACTAACAGCCCTGTCCGGGCCCCCAATGAGCATTTTGGACTGCCGACAACCAACTGAGCTCATCAATAAGGATGAATGCTGTGAAGCTGTCCGTGATTGGAAGCGTGACAGACATGTGTTATACCTGATAGGATGCTGTGCTAGCCTACGGCACAATAGATTGTTTGAATCGCAATGCTTTGGGCCCCTTTACCCCCCCCCCAAACAACATAAATATTGCAAATTTCTCAGAATGAATTATTGATATAATATACTATACAAATCATTTGGTTTGTATACGTGTATTTATGAATGTTTAAACATTGTTTATATTCGTGAATAAATAATATATATAGTATTATTTTGTGATTCGAGAGAATCTTCCAAAACATAACTTCATGATATGTGTCTTATGGTCCAAAATATTTAATTCAAAAATTTACAGGATCATATTATTAATCATTAGCAAAATTTTTTTTTTTTTTTTTTTTTTAATTGGTTTATTGAATATTTACAACTACATAAATAAATATGTAACAAGTAAATAGGCTAACAAAAGTATGAACAAAGACGTGATGTTCATGAATGGTAGTTATCCAGTGACAACCACCATTAGTCACCCAGAAGGTCGCGGGGCCAACGACGTTTCAATCGCCTTGTAGGATTGCCTGGAAGTGTGGTGGAGGAGAGGGTTTGGGCGAGAGGATTGGGATGAAGGGGAAGTCTGCTGTGGAATTTCTTGTATCGGAGCTTTGCTAAATCGTGGACAAAAGGAATCTTCAGATCTGTGTGGATTGTATGGTTGGAAATATAGTAAGGAGCATCGACTATGCGTCGGAGTATTTTGGACTGCAGGTTTTGTATTCTTTTGAGGTTGGTACGTTTTGTGGTTCCGTAGAGTTCTAGTCCGTACATCCAGATGGGTGCGAGTAGTGAAGTATAGAGTCGTCTTTTATTCTGTAGAGTGAGTTTGGAGCGCTTGTCAAGGAGTCTAGCAAGTAGTCTGAAGCGGTTGTTGAGGGAAGTCCGTTTAAGTCTGGTGTGTGGGTTCCAGGTTAGTCGCTTGTCTAGGAACATACCGAGATAACGAACGTGGTCTGCCGGAGGGATAGGGGTGCTGAATAGGAAAACTGGAGGAAGAACTTTTCTGTTTAAGGTGAACACAATATAATGGGATTTGTTAGGGTTAATTTTTATTCTGGATTTTGTTAACCAGGACTCGAGTGATTGGAGATGGGCTTGAAGGGAACGTTGAGCGATTACGGGATCATTATGAGAGGAAAGGATTGCGGTGTCGTCGGCATAAGTATAAATGGTTGTGTTTGGATGCTCGGGGATATCAGCAGTATATAAGGTATAAAGGATAGGTGCCAGGATGCGCCTTGAGGCACACCGGCTAGGATGGGATAAGTTAGGGAAGTAGAAGATCCTTGGGTGACTTGATAGGAACGGTTGGACAGGTAGGATTTTAAGATAAGGTAATAGGTACTTGGTAGAATATTCTTGAGTTTATTAGCAAAATTAAATCAGATAATGTTTTTTTTCTTGATAAAAAGAATGTAACTTGATGTTAGTAGATCTATAATATAAATAAATATGAAAATTCCTAATAAGAATTTTTCTTTTTATTTTTCAGGTAAGTGTTGAGATCATTACAATTTCCCTGCACGTAAGTTTATTTTCTATAATACTTATTGCTTCAGATTGAAAATTCCACTGGAAAACGCGTCTGGATTGTTACTTTGATGTTAATATTCATTTATCTTAATTTTATTATGATGAAATCAAGTTACCAGAATGGAATTACAGTTCGTCATTTGCCAATACCAAATTCTTCCATTAAAGTTCCTATTATCATTTTATATAGAAAGCCCCATATAGAGTATTTCAAACTTTTTAGGGTCTCTCATTGCCAATGTGTAAGTTTTCCGCGTATCGTATCCAATTAATCAAATTGATTTCACACTGTAAAAATAATTGTTTTAAATTGACGTTTAAACTTCTAATTTTACTCATTTGTTCTAAAGATATAGTAGTGGATGGCGAGAATTAGTACCAAGTTACCAACGTAAAAGGTAGGGAAATGAAGAGTGTGCCAATACGTAGAACCACTCGTACATATTTGAAGTTTAAAGCATTATAAATACCCCAAAACTATCGGAAATCTATTCCGATTTCCCTCAGGGAAAAAAATTCCCTCAATTAAAGCACCATACCTAGATCAGACTGTGCGTTAGTTTAGGGAAGAGATTAACTCATTAATAGTTCGCTGAATCCCACGCAGCTGCCCTTAAATTTTTCTTTTCCTAGGAAACGCTACAGCTCTGTAATAAGAGAACACTGTTCGGAGGCCGGCAGTGCACAGAGAAAAACTTCGGTAGTTGCCAATGACCTCAGACGTTGACGCGCATTAAATTAAAAAAAAAAAAAAAAAAAATCCTCTAGAAATGACGTCACTACTCTATTTTCCTCCGCTAACTGGCTTTTAAATGGCCAACTTATTCAATCTAATATATATTAGTTGTCTTCCTCAGCCACTCAGTTCACGTATCCCCCCTCCCCAAGGTTACAGATATACTATTTATCTATCTCTTTACCTACAATTTAAATCTGTCTAAAAAAGAAGTGGGTTGGATGTTTTTTTTGCAGAATAGATGCTAATCACTGGGAGAATTTCGAAATCTAATTCGTGTATATAAATATATGACGTGTTGTGTCTTTTGTGTGTTTATAGGACTCTTTTATGATCTACTAAAGAAAAATCCCAGACGTCCCGACTGTGTGCCGTTCAGCTCTCTCAATTTTAGCCGGAACCATTCGATAAAAATGAAAAATGTCCCCATAATTCCTCTAACTCTTTAAAACTTTCCAACTTTCCTATTTGGGAAAGAATACCTAGTTTGTTAGGTTTCTTGAAACAAAGCCAGTTTTCATCATTACTTTGCGTCAGTTTCATTTGATGGAACAAAAAATCACTAGTAAACACATATATAATATGTGTAATAGGATCCCCAAGAGCGGCGGAGAGAAACACAAAATACTAACCTAGTTACTTACTTGCTCCCTAGGTCAGACTAGGATGGGAAATTTTATATATATGTATATATAGATTAGCTAGCCCTACAAGGAAACAGTTTTCAACAACAGTTTACAACGAGTCAGCCACCTACTACTACCCTTCTCATCATTCAATCTAAATCTCTTGCTACCTAATTTCTTTTATACGTGTAAACTCCTGGTAGTTTGTGTCATTCATTATACAATGTTCAACATTTATTCCATTTTATTTCATCTCTTAAACCCAATCACTCTCTGATTCTCTCTCTCCTTCTTATATCAATTATTATACATGCCATTAGGCTCAGTGAGAATTTTGACTAAATCTTAGTACGACAGACTACGATAGTGGCTGCAGATTCTGTGGGGAAATTGAGGAGACCCCAGTTATACACCTCCTATCTCACTGGCGGTACTATGCTTCAGAGATGATTTGGAAGCCTGGATAGTTACCAGATTGTTGGAGGAAGATTTATCTTCTTTAGAACCTTCCCGGACTGTTTTTTTCCTAATGCTAATCCTATTGTGCGCTGTAAGGTAACGAATTAAATGAAACATTAGTGTTTCCATAATTAAAGTATCGGTTAGACTTAATGTAAATATCCCGTGGACATTTTTTTATTTCTTTCGTCAACAACTTCTGTATGTGGCGCCGTATGCAAAAACAACTAGTATACCTATAAAAAAAAAAAAACCGCGCGCACACACACATGTAGTTTAATAAAGCAATTTAAAAGCCTTTCCATATTTATTATTTATTAAAAGAATTTAAAAAATATATATATATTAAAAATATAATATATACATTCTTCTTTTAGAAGGTTATTATTTAAAAGGACAAGTTGACCTTCTACAAGTGTATTGTCATTTAAATTCAGAACAGTGTGCTTAGATCAGATCCCAATAACATTCACAAAATCAACGTCGCAAATCGTCCAGAGCAACTTTTTGTTGTTTTTTTTTGAAAAATTGTTTGAAATAAAAGTGATTGGATCTTTACAGTTAGCATTCCAAGTTATTAAAGTAAATCATTGGTTGGGAATTTTAAGAAAATTACAAAAACTGTAAAGTCGCAATTCTGGTTGACCAATTTTATTCAAATTTATAATATTCTAGCAATACTTTTAGTGACCCTAAATACGAGTATTATGTAAATGGAAGAAAGATACATTGTGCTGAAGTGATACTTTAGAGGGAAAGCTTAACGTTACTGTTCGTAAAATCAATTTTCCTATTAAAATGTAATGAAGTAAAAGCAATAAGACATTTATGTATGTATAGAATATGAACTTTAAAGAAAATCTTTGGAGGTATATTCAAAAGAATATCGTGGTAAAAATACTGAGGCAAAAAATATTAATTTGTCAGACATGATGATAGTATATATGGAGTTGATGAAGGAGAGAAATGGTCTGGTATAAATAAAGCGACTCTGTCCGCGTCCGGACTCCACACCCGAAATGATAGAGCATGGTAGTAGAGTGGAAAAGGGGCAATGATATGTAGCGATAAACTCAGTAGTATGAACTGTTCTCCTATCTGTTTCCCGTCGCTGTATTTATGTGGTTTCTCCCACTCTAGTCCGAGAGAGTGGTCCTGTCACTTTGTCTCTCTCTCTCTCTCTCTCTCTCTCTCTCTCTTTCTCTCTGCTATTACATTGAAATGTTATTGGTGTGGTTGTGATGTTGTAGTGCTGTTGTGTAGCATGAGCGGTTTTGTAAAGGGCCTGTGAGTATATAAGTTAAAGAGAGAAGTATCAGAAATAATGAAGAGATCACACTGTTTTTAAAATAGATATATTCTATAAGTGAAATTAAGTTACTTTACAATGTCACAATTATATGCTTATTATTAAATCAATTGTTAATCTAGAATAAATGCAATCTCTATCACTGGCACTGAGTTTAAGAAAGCGATTCCTGAAACAATGTTGTGGTAGGATGTCTGTTTCAGACTGTTCTGAAAGAATGCCTTTTAATTTTTCGTTCAAATCTTCCCCTGTGTTAAAAACAGGGGTGGATTCTTCCCCACTGCTAACAAGGTTCATGAACTCTAAAAGACAATAGTGGTCTTCTACCTGAATAGTCCCTTTTGCCAGCGAATGTTATATTTTTCTTGATATTACAAATAAAATATTTTTCTATATTTCTGGCATCCAACACAACATCATCCCAATATAATGGGGTTGATGAAGGAGAGAAGTGGTCTGGTTTAAATGAAATAACTAAATATGGTTAACACTCTATAAGTAACACTGACTGCCTGGACTCTTGAAATGATAGAGTTTTACACTCTTTAAATGATAGAGTATGGTAGAGTGGAAAAGGGGTAATGACACGTAGTGATGAACTAAAATATTTTTTAGTACACAGACGATCTTTCGTCAATTTCGAAAATTTTACACGATCATCAGAAATAATATTCCTGTAAGATTGGTAAAAGAAGATAAAAAGCCATATTTAGGAAATCTTAACAGTTTCAAAAAAAATAATAGTCGATAAAATTTAATAAATTGTAAAAAATTAATAATGGTCGTCTCATATTTTCTATTTTTGTTTGCTATTTTGCATTAATTAACAGTCATTATTTATAATTTACCAGAACTCTTTGTACTCCTAGTAAAACGAAGTATGTACTACGATCAAGTCAAGATTTTTGAAATTGAATTGACATCAGAAATATAATATATATTTTGAGGTTCCCTGAGTACGTAAAAAAAAAAGTGTGTTTTTGAAAAGTGAACAATCTTTATCATCTGCATGTCTGTGTTAAAATAAAAATCACAAGATATTCAAACTTGGTTTTCGGTTTTTGGTATTTATTACCGCAACTGACATGAAGGTTTCGAGCAAAATCCATAAATGTGGCTTTACTGAAGGTTTTTAATTTTTTCGTTTTTTTTTTTTTTCCGAGATTTTCTTGAAATTAGTTTTAACGATTCTCTTTAAACGTCATGTATTATCTATTTACATAAATTTGTTTTGAATTTTGTTTAAAAATTTCACCAGGAAAATTGTTTTTTTTTTCTGGGAGGGATAGGGGGCTGGTCCTGGTGGAAAAGTGACGTTAAATGATATAATGGATATGATAAAGGAAAGAAAATGGTTTGGTTCAGATTAATAAACTAGATATGGTTGAACACTGTATAATGAAAATGTGACACTGACTGCCTAGGGGCTTTACACTAAAATAACAGAGAATTGTTTAGAGGTAAAGAGTAATGTAGATGACACATTGTGACTGCCGAGTGAACTCTGCTATATAATAACTTGTATATCTCCCCGTCGCTGTAATTTATGCAGTTTCTCCCACTCTAGTCCGAGAGAGTGGTCCTGTCATTTTTGTCTCTTTCTTTTTGCTATGGAAAAAAAAAATTATTTTAGGATAAAGATACAAAAAAAGAATTAACACCTCTCTTTTCTCCATCTTCGTTTTTTTCTTTTTTTTTTCTTTTTTCAGTATTTAATATAATATTTTTCTCCTAAAACCCTTTGTTTAGAAATTGAATTAAATGGTGGCATTACAATTAATTGGAAACGAAAAAAACGTATTTGATAAAAATTTTTTTTTTAGTAATTTTTTTTTATAAAAAAAGACTAGTTAAAATGTATTGTGGTGGCGTCAAAGCAAGAGCCAAAACTCTGGATGGTGTTGGTAGGACTGTAAAGTAAAAATAGGTCTACTGACGACCTAGATGTTAGTAAGCATGCGCTTAGAACATGTCCCCCATCGATCCAGCAAATAATACCCCCTTCCCCCCCCAGCTTTCTTCATCTATACTCTCTTACCCGCTTACACTCTCTTTCTCACTTAGCCCTTGTTTTACTAAAGTCCCCACCCCCTGCCGAATATTTCTCCTATAACCTGTTACCACCCCCTTCAGCGGGGGTGTGGTGGTGGTGGGGAAGCAATCCGCTATCCAACTTGCTTCACCGGCTCCATGTTCTGTTTGGCGGCTGGTAGAATGGAGGAGAGGATGTTTTTATGCTGCCGCCCTCCTCCTCCCTTAGTCGTCGTCATCATTGTTGAGCCGTGGAGGTAGCCTAGCTTGCCGGCTCCATTGACTACCTCAAACCAGACACAATTCCTTCATACGCGCATATATACGCTAACAATTCCACCAGTAACAAAAAAATAAAAATAAATAAATAACAAACCTCTAGTGAGAACACATTTTACCAAATAAATTTCCTACTAAACCCCTAGATGATATGCGTTATCGTGGTATAAATAAACATTAACCTTTTGGTTTTATTTATTTCAACTTTTTGTTTATTTATTTATGTAGCTTCCCCCACGCAGACCAAAAATATTTTAGTGAATAAAACAAATTCAATAAATTGGCATATTTCATGAAAATATTCCAACATATGTTAAATCAGAGTAGAGTAATAAAATCATTTTTATTTAAAGCGCTAAAAATTTCATTTTTTTTACAATATTTTTGTCAAAAAATATTTTTTAGCCAACTTATTAATTTAAATGCGACCGTGATTTGTTATTTATTGGATTTTGTTCCTTAAACAGAAAACTGAATTTTCAGTATCAATGTTACTAGTCAGTAGAAAATCAATATTTCATCTTTTTTAAACACGCTTTTATTAGAATTAGCCTCTACATATATATCTAGTGGCGCATTCGCCTTTTGGTGCGAGAATCAAGGGTTTCATTCTCTTGAAGCGCAAAGATGGTGTTGTGGGGAGCATCTTGAATAAAAAAGAGCTACCGTTAGTAGCGAACCTTGGTAGTGAAAGCTGGAACTAAACAGTGGTGGGAAAAATATTAAGTACTAGTAGAATAAATTAGTTTTCTGAAAGAGTGCCGGATGCCACTGTTTATTATAATTTATAGCTATATATCTAAAAGTTCTAGGCCTTCTATCTTGGAGAATTTGTCGGAACTCGTTCCCTTAAACCTGGTAGACATGCGGAAATAGTGCTGGTTTCGCATAGTACGTGACCGATACGCACATACATAATATCATTGGCGCTGTTTTGTGGTAGTAATGAGAAACATGATATCTGTAGCGCAGTTGTGGTCGTGATAAGAAGCATTATATATATTTTTTTTTTTTTTATAAATTATAATTTTTACTTACTTTATTTCTAAGAGGATACATTTGTAATCTTGTTAAGTGTTTTTCAAAATAAACTTTTCTTTGGAAATATATATCTGCCGATTTGTAAGTTTTCATATGTCTCTGCTGATAAGATGAGGTATTCCAATGTGTCAAGTTTTCTGTTTCGTGTTTCGTGTTTTCACCGAAAGTATACATTTTCAGGGCACCTGAAAATTCCTTAAAAGAGGTTTTTAGAAATTTGTCTCCACATATAAACTGTTTACCGACGGATCCAAATTAAATAATGAAGTCGGATGTGCCTACTTTGATCCCAACAATAATATAAGGAAAATGTTTAAACTGCCAGCCTATACTACCGTTTATACAGCCGAAGTGATCGCTATTCATCAGGCTATGGTATACTCTTATACTCTGAATGCCACACATATCACCATAATTAGTGACAGTAGAAGCGCCTTAGATGCCCTGCATCATTGGAAGTTAGCATCAGCTAATCATTTAATAATTAACATTGCCGAAGGTCTTGTCAATCTGAAAAACCTAGGAAAGAAAGTTAATTTTGTTTGGTGCAAAGCACGTTGCGGTAATTTCCGATAATGAAATAGTTGATTTACTTGCAAAAGAGGCCAGTAATTCCGGCGAATTCTTAGAGATCCCTCTTCCACCATCTGATTTTAAAGGGATGGGTAAAAAGAAAAATCTTAGAAAAATGGCAGCAAAGATTCGCTAATTCGGATAAGGGCTTATTTTACAAAGCTATGGTACCTCAGGTTAATCATAAAGTATGGTTTAAAGAAGGTTATTTTGGCAAAAGAATTGTTTCAATAATTAATAGGATGCGGGCAAACCATGCTATTTGTGGGTCTTATTTGTTTAAAATTGGCAAATTAGACATCTCCTCTTTGTAGGAGATGTAATGAGACGGAGGATCTCGAACATATAGTCATGGTATGTCCAGATTATAACAAAGAAAGGGACAAGTTTTTCCATGAGATTACTAAATATTGCACGGCTCCCCTCTATTTTAAGGATATAGTATTTTCAAATAATACCTTTGTGTACTATTCTCTTGTTGATTTTATGATTAGTTAGAAAATTTAAATCCTCCTGGTTAATTATTATCAAATACAGACAGCAAATTGGTTAATAGTGTAAATACTGATACCAGAAAAAAAAAAAAAATATAGAAATTTGTCAGCCTGTTAGCAAAACTTAAAGTAAAAAACATTGTTGCCAACGTTTCGATAAATTTTTTTTTTCAAGGCAGAAATGTATTTTGTGTAGTGTGCAAAGTGTAGTGAAAATTTTGTATATACGTATGTCTCAGTCATATTTTAGACGTATAAGACAGCTAGTCACAATATTTACATTAAACTTTGCCCACTACATGAAATACATTTTTGCCTTGAAAAAGATAATAAATTTATGGGCAACGTTGGCAGGATTTTATCTGTTTTTTTTTTTTGTTTTTTTTTAAGTTCTGATCGAATCTTACGACTTTTAATTATATGCACTCTAACAGCCAATAAACAACCAAAGGTTTATTGAAAGTATATTCTTTTTCTTTTTTTTTTTAAGTTCTGATCGAATCTTACGACTTTTAATTATATGCACTCTAACAGCCAATAAACAACCAAAGGTTTATTGAAAGTATTTTCTTTTCTTTTTTTTTTTAAGTTCTGATCGAATCTTACGAATTTTAATTATATGCACTCTAACAGCCAATAAACAACCAAAGGTTTATTGAAAGTATTTTTTTTAGTTTTTTGAAAACTTCTCCTTAATGGCTTTAAGATTTTTTGTTTAAACTTCGATTTTTTCGATTCAAAATCAACACATTAAATGCCATAACTTATATTTGAAATAGTTTTCCAGGAAAATTCATTTTTATGGGTATTTTGGGGATGTGTTAAGGGGGAGGGGTTTCCGCTTTCGTCTATAGTGCTTTTACTTTTTTAGTTTACTATACGATTGTCTCATCTATAAAAAATTAATTAGAATTAAATGTATTGCCAAAATTTTCATGTTTAAAGAAAATCTGCTGAATGGGAATGAACACTTTTCTCAACTCTCTGCAACTATCTCAATTGGGTTCTAATTTTTCCACTTTCTGTTTAAGAAATTCCAAATCTTGCTCTTTCTGCATCATTTCATTGGATTGTGTTTCTAGTGTCTAGACCTGGAGTTCTGTCTTATTTTACACCTACTTGTATTTTGTGAATACAACTTTAAAGGAATTGAATAATGAGCTTAAACTTTGAAATAAGTCTCCTGACGTCGTCGTCCATGGCAACCAAGCTTTGAAGGACGCAAATCGGTTGTGTGATGGATGCAAGAAATATAAAAATATATTTAATTTGAAATAATCAAGATTATGAAGAAAATGTGGCATTCCCTTGCAAAAGGACTGTTCAGGTAGAAGACCACTATTGTCTTTTAGAGTTCATGAACTTGATAGCATTGTCTACCCCCTTCTTCTCACAGGGGAAGATTTGAAATAACAATTAGAAAGCATTCCTTCAACATAGTCTGAACAGACGCTCAAGCCAGAACACTTGTTTTTTCGCTCTCTTAGAATCAGTGGCAGTTTAAGTTAAATCAATCCAATATACTTATAAGCAGATTATTGTGATATTTTAAAGATTAAATTGTTTTAGAGAATAATATAATTATTTTAAAAACAGTGGTGTTGTCTTGATTATTACTAATACTTTTCTCTTAATCATTTACAAACACAAGCTTCTTTACAAAACCGCTCACGCCACAAGCTACCACTACACTACAACACATCCACACAAATTACATTTCAGTTGCTCAAATATAATGAAATAAGACATGAATTCAATATCAAGGTCTTCCAACTAATAAAATAACCACTAAAATAAAACAATAGCCTAACTGCTGCAATAACTTGCCTATAAAAATGAATTACAATTATTACAGTTTTATGTAATATATATATATAATAATAATACAAATATATATATTAAATATAATATAATACAACTAAATAGTATAATAATAATAATATCAATTTCTAACATCTTTTTTTTAATTATTTTTTTTAATTTTTCTTCCATTAGTTTGTATGTATGTATGTTTATTTGTATTTTCTTTTATGTTCCCAATTGTTAGTTACATAACTGTTTGTTGCTTCCCAAGGATTCTTATGAACCGTGCAATAAATAAAAAAAACCACATAATTAATCATAGTACCTTTTTATCTTTAACTGACCAACTGGAAAACAACCTTTAATTTTTTTAATTTTTTTTTTTTGACTCTCCTTTCTTTTTCCAGTAATTTCAAATATATATATTGTACTTTTTACTCATGAAAATAAAAATTGAATATTTCATTAGAAAAATCTGATATGACAGTCATATGATTTTCTCTTCTTACTACGATGAATATCGATATATTTACTTCAAATTTGGAGTTTTTATACTAAACTGGCTTGTAACTTAAACACGAAACCGACAAATATGACGTTTCAGATCTCTCTACTAATCTACTTATTCAAAATGTTTAAAACAAAAATGATAGGAATATATTTGTATAGTTTGTCTAGTAAGTATGTATAGTTTGTTTAGAGAATAAGGTAGCAAGAGAATAATTAAGAGAGAGACAGACTGGCTGAGTATTAGAAAGTACATAGAATGATGTTGACTGACTGGTGTCGATGATTGTTCTAAAACTGTTTCTTCTGTAGGGCTAGCTTGCTTCTATTTATATGGCAATTCTCCCTCCCTACTTTGGCCTAGGTAGGAGAGTAACTAATGATTCGGATCCTTGGATCTTCGGATCCTCACGAATCTTATTTAAAAAAAAAAAAAAAAAAATTCTAGTGTGAAACATTCACACGATTTCTTATATTAAAATTTACACTGTTATAAATGACAAAGATGAGACAAAGGATAAAGAAACGGAAAAAAAAATGAAAGATAAAGGAATCATGTTTAGCCCATAGTCGAAATGTAAAAAGACGACATTAAACACCCTTGACATGACGAAAGCTGTAGGGGAATGAAAATTTTAATGAGTTTATCATCTTCTTTCTCATGGTAAAAAAGTTTTGTTTAGAAGTTATATTCCATAAAGAATTCTGATGTGTTAATATGCGAATACCATCGGTGGTGATGAAATGTGTTTTAATTGCAAAAGTATAAGAAGTAGACGTGGTGCCTCTGAGGTAGATATGAGAGGAAAGAGAGAGAATTAAGGTAATTTAGTAGAGTAATGAAATAAACTAAGTTGATGTACTGATCACTGATATAATGAAATAGGATCACAAACTACAAGCACTTTACACGGTTAATAGAAGTTAGAAAATAAGGTAGCGGGAGAATGATTAAGAGAGAGAGACAGACTGGCTTAGTATTAGAAAGTACGTAGAAAGATGTTGACTGACTGGTGTCGATGATTGTTCTAAAACTTTTTCTTCTATAGGGCTAGCTTGCCTCTATTTATATGGCAATTCTCCCTCTCTACTTTGGCCTAGGTAGGAGAGTAACTAATGATTTGGATCCTTGGTTTTTCCGATTCTCACGAATCGTAATGATTCTAATGATTCCGGATCCCATTACATGCACCATAAACAATGGGGAGGCAAGTTTTAAAGTTAAGTCAGAAATATTTTCGTTTAGATAGAAGTTAGAGAATAATGTAGCGGGAGAATGATGAAGAGAGAGAGAGACAGACTGGCTGAGTATTAGAAAGTATGTAGACTGACTGGTGTCGATGATTGTTCTAAAACTTTTTCTTCTGAAGTGCTAGCTCGCCTCTATTTATATGGCAATTCTCCCTCCCTAGTTTGTCCTAGGTAGGAGAGTAACTAATGATTTGGATCCTTGGATCTTCGGATCCTCGCGAATCTTATTGATTCTAATGATTCCGGATCCCACTACATGCCCCCCACCCATAAGCAATGGGAGATAAGTTTTAAAGTTGAGTCAGAAATAGTTTCGAATTTCAAGTTTGGCCAATAAAAATATTGCAGGCCAAAAACTTCGTCAATCTATTTTAAGATACCTATATCGGAAATATTTTTCCAAAAGAGGTAAACTTCCAAAATAAGGCCGTTTAATAACCTCTTAAGCACATTCTTCCACTTCCCCTATTGGTTCATAGTGTACGTACATATTGTTTCAGATACTACCAAAGTATAATTTGAACAGCTTCCTATTCCACAACACTTGTCCCAATAAATAGTAACAAAATATATTATTTTTTAAGGATCCATTTTTTTTTGTTTTTTTTAGTGGCCACATAAAAATAGTTCAGGGTCACTTTTGGCAACTTTGTCCAGAACTTATTCTAGACAACAAAACAAATATAAATCCAGTATTTCTTGATACGTTATCCTCTTAATTGCGGCCTTACTAAGGGGTTAATAGCCAAAGTTTAGCCCACTGTATTCCACTTCATACATTAGTTAGTGAGTGAAGGTGATGTTGTGGATCAATCGGAGAAATAGAAACAAAAAATAACTAAATAATTAAAACAACTCATTTCTGGTGATTAAAAATTACGTCTGTCCACTTCATCGTGTTGTTTGAAACATTTGAAGAATTCGAGCTATTTATCTATATAGATTATTTGATGAATTATTATTTTTGTTTTGTTTTTATTATTGATTACATTAAAGAATGCAATATAATTTGTGCAGATATAAAAACCTCAATAATGTTTCCAATTAAAATCACAATGTGATACTAAAATAAAGTATTTTGTTTTTTTTATTATTGATTCAATCAGATTTTTATTTTCTAATGTTTTAAACTTTTGCACAAATTAGTATCGTTCATGTTTTTTTTTTGTTTTTTTTTCCAACTTCTTCTTTTTAATAGTCTGGTTATGTATTTTTAATGGTACTATTTACTGAGTAAATATTCGATTTTTTACTATTTATATAGACTTATAAAATTGTGGTTGTCGATGTGGGGAAGTGCGCAGTTAGTTTCAATAATTCAACTTGCATTGTCCTTGACAATTTGTTTCTCTTCAAATTGGTTTGTTCTCTTTTTTTTTTTTTAATTTTTTTTTTTTTTTTTTACTTTCTCATTGTTTGACGAGGAACTAATTTTTATTTTTGTTTTTTTTTTAAATTTTATTAAACTATTATAACTATCTTTTTTAAACTCTCAAAAGAGTGTGGTATTTGAAATCAGGCCTCCAATTCCACTTAACTTTAAAAATACAATTATAATATATTTTAGCTACATATTTATCGTCTTTGTGTTAAATTAGAGGTCTATCCCCTTAACTTCAGGGATTTTTATTATGGTAAAAATTTAATGAAAATTTAAAGTTTGACTGTGAGATTTCATAATTAATTGTAATAAAGTGTTAAAACAGATTTTGTAATAGAATAAAATTAGTATCTTAGTAATAGAATAATAATGAATCACTCTGACAAGCCAATGAATATACAGAATTAATTATTATTGCCTTAAATAGTGTTTGTCATAATTATCTATTTTTTTTTTTAAATATTTTTTTTGGTAATTCCTTGCCCTAGCAAAGGAAGTATTTTAATGATTTAATTGCAACCAATTTTAATAAAATAAATAATCACCTGTAGAAATTACGTTTTAATAGATGGTATAGGTTAATGAAGAATTGTCGGTTAGTGGAAAAAACATGTTGACTTGATGCCTTCCTGATGTGATGGATGCCAGAAAGTATATCTATTTTATTCAAAAAGAAAATAATCAAAATTATGAGAAAATATAAGCTCGTTCGCAAAAAAGGGCAACCCAGGTAGGAAAGTACAGTTACTGGAAAAGTTCATGAACCTTGATAGCATTGTACTGCCCCCTTCTTTTCACAGGGGAGGAACTGAACGAACAATCAGGAGACATTCCTTCAAGACAGTCTTGTTGTAGACACCGAAGCAGAACGTTTGTTTTTCGCTCTCATAGCATCAGTGCATATTAATAAGTTAATAGTTCTTGCAAATAACTTGTAGTTATTATTTTAATAGAATATATTTATTGTTAGCAGTGGTGACTACTTTCTTATTACTAATACTTCTATCTTATACATTTATACTTACAAGCCCTTTTACTAAACCACTCGTGCTACTACAAACATACAACACAACATCACAATACATTTCACTGATAACATCAAATGCTTCCGGTTCTAAGGTTTGCAAAAAAAAAAAAAACAAACATCCAAGCCTGACTTTGTCATTGTCCCCGCAAATTGGATCTATTCTTCAAGACCCATATTTCCGGAACTTTTTCTGTGGAATACTTAAAGGCAAGAAAAGGCAGATATTTTTTTTTAGCTTTTTCAGTCGCTCCTTTTGGTTGAAATGCCTCTATCCCATGCCACTGTCACAGGAAGTAGTAAAAAAGAGATATTTTAACTTTTGAGGTTTATTTTAATGTTAATGTCCGCATAAGTATCCAGGTCATAAGTATTTTCTTAGTGATCTAGCAGTACCAACATCCATTCCCCCAACTCATCCAGGATACTTCACAAAAAAAAAAACAGTACTTCCCCGCCCAGCCAAAGGGTTAATGCTCTAGGCCACACAGCTGGGCCCATTGTACTTCTTCTTCGTACATCTTACAAGTCCAAGAAACATAAAAATGAAGAAAAGGAAAAATTAGTTACTCCCCACCTAGGCCAGACTAGAAAGGAACAGTTCAATTCATATAAATAGAGCGACAATGTACAGTTCGGGACAGTTTACGACTAGTTTACAAATAGTCAGCAACCTGTCTACTACTTTCTCTCTCAGCCAGTCTATCTCTCTTTATATATATATATATCTCGCTACCTAAATTGTACTGTAAAGTCCTTACAGTTTGTGTATTCTTTCATTACACAGGTTCAGCTTGTTTTATAGTTTCTCTTTGGTTGCAAACAGTATCGCCATATAATTTACGCGTACTAATTCAAAATAATTGCTTGACCATTCAGCTCTACAGTGGCTCAGAAAAAAGTGTAATATATGTGAAAAGGATAGATAATGGATTTTAGAAAAATAAACTAAATAATATGCTGAACACTGTGTAATGAAAGGACCCACAAACAGCAAGGACTTTACAAGTATATAGAAGTTAGGTACCGAGAGAAATATAAAGAGACTGGACTGGTTGAATGATTGAAGAGGTAGTAGAAGGTTGCTGACTGGTCGTAAACTGCCTTGAATTGTACTCTATCGTTCTTATTTTTAGGAATTGAATTGTCCCTTCCTAGTCTGGCCTAATTGGAGAGTAACTAACTTTTTATTTATTTATTTTTGTGATTCTTCGCTCTTCGGATCCTATGAATCTATAATGGTTCGGATCCTGTTTATATTTCTATCCATTGACAGATTTTAAATCCAACATTACAGACCCAATCACATATTCAAGTAATTTTGTTCAAATCAAATTGTAATCTTTACAATCGTCGAAAGTTGGCTCTCTGATAAGAATAAATTAAGAGGAAAACTTATCTTCCCAACTTCTTCAGGAAGTCACCGTACGAAATTTGAAGCATTCATAAAGGGTGCTTGCGATTGAGTTTGAAGGGAGATGCCTGTTTTTTCTAAGCTTGGAGTACACCTCAATGAAAGATTTAAAGAAAGATTTGTCTATAGATGACCATAAAAATGAATGTGGATCGTAACAGAATAAAGCAGGCGGCGGGAGTCTAGGAAAACAAATATCTTGAAGTTAGCTGTAATGTTTAGATTTTCCTTGGAAAGTGATTTTTTTAAAAATAAATTTATTGTAACTCAATAATAATAGCTATTAACTGTATCAATCTAACTCATAATAAAGTTAAAAAAATGTATGAGGGAACCTAGACAATTACAAGTTAAGAAATGCATTAACACAAAGAGCTCTGAGGTATTGTTAATTTTTAATTATTTTAGAGTCACGATTGAAAGTTATGGAATGTTAGTAGAAAAACTATAAATAGCAAAGAACTGTGGCAAATGTTCTATTTTTAAATGCTAACTTATAGTTCTGTTGACGATAATAAAATAAAAAATTAAAAAAAAAAAATTAAAAAAATCGAGTGTGTAGCATTCATACGATTTTCTCTTAATGCAATTTATATACATAGTTATAATTGGTTAATTTACTTGCAAGTCGGAATTTTTTCTTAAATGATGTCTTAAATATTATATAAAAGAAAGAATCAAACTATAATAAGGACGTTAGTTCTGAGAAAAGTCTAACCACCCAGCTCCTCCAGAATCCTTATAAATCAATTCTCTTGGGGGTGGGGGGGACTCCCTACTGCCCTAAAAAAATTGCAAAAACTGATTAAACCAAACCAAAATCTGATTCAGTAAAATCAGACTTCCGGTCAATCGATTTTCTTAGTTTGGATTAATCGAAATAGGAAGTTTGATAATGCTGTTTTTTTCATATTATGCAAGTATCAGGAATCGTATAATATATTGAAATGGTACTGTAGAGGTAAGCCTATTTATTCATCACTTACCTTGATTTGGAATTAGTGTATTTACGAAGTCTAGCCTAGGTGGGGAGTAACTAAGTTTTGATTCATTTAATGCGCGCTTCTCCGCTTTTCGGATCCTATGAATTTTTGATGATTCGTGATCTCATTACTCTACCTACCGTACTACAGTGCGACTTAGGTATGGAGACATTTATGTGGGCCGTAAAAGTAACGAACATATTAAAGAAATGAAATATTGAACAACCCATTCAGTAGAATGGTACTTCTTGTCGGATATCATTGTAATACCCAAACGAAATGTAAAATTTGAAGTTTCTGCGATTTTTTTCATTTTTCGATCTGTGCTGTTCACAAAAACATACATATTGTTAGCAGCAATATAAATATTTTAGTAAATAAAAATAAATATAGTTTAAAAACTGCATTTTATTAACGTTTTCCAACATTTATAACGAATTTAAATTTGGAATGTTTACAAGTTCTTTTTTTTTTTCTCTCGCTTATTTCTGTTTGTAAAAAAAAAAAATCCTTGAAAGTTTGTCACAACGACACCTCGAACCAAGTCATCGAGTTTGGCAACATTTGGCACTGACATTAATTTTTCATGTTAGTTACTTTTGTTGTTTGTTTTTATAAATGTAACATATCTTGTCAGGTAGGCTAGATTTTTGGCATCTCTTACACCTTTACACCTGTTAAAATTAAACAATTTACTTTTCTTAAATAACTTAATTTTCAATAATATTTATTTGCTATTCGTTACTATAATTAGCAATGAATTTTTTTTTGTTTACCACTTTTCATTTTTAATCTTGACGTTTTATTTCTTTTGCTTTTAACATTTTCGTTTTATTTTTTAACATAGTAATAATATCGGTGTATTTCAAAGATGCTGACACATATATATGACGTCATTTCTAGTTTACTATTCTTTTGAGACGATTTCCCACCTCCTCCCACCTTCTGGCCTCCTAACTCCTGTTCACACAGCCTACATACAATCTGGGTGAGTGTATTTCTACAAATATATCAAATAAAAAATATACGTATCATGCTTGTTTTTTTTTTTTATACCATATGCACTAATAATATAAAAAAATAGGGATCGTTATGTTTGTTTGTTGTTTGTCTGTTTGTTACATACATCTGTGACGTCAAGATAAAACAACCCTACAATATTTATTTAGAACAAATTCCATCATACAATATCATCTGTTCCAATTTATATTTTTACTTTATTGTCTTATTTGATATAAGAGGAAATATTGGATCGCGTCAAATATTAAAAAAAAAAAACAAAAAAAAAAACAGGTTCCTACGGAAATATTTGTTTTTAAATGCTCTAAAATACGTAGACAATTTTTTTTTTAGTTAATGAGGTATGCGAAAACAAAACGAAATCGCAAAAACGAAAAAGAAATCACAGCAAGCTCAAAGTTTTTGTCATTTTTTAAAAAATTGAATTAACAGCTATAAGAGAAAATCGTTGGAGTGTTTCATACTAGATTTGTTTTTTTATTTTTTTTTTGTTAAACATTTCTCATATTTAAACCAAAAAAAAAAAAAAAAAATATTTTATTTGAACGCAAAAAGTTTAATTTAACTGAAGAATAGTTTTGTTTAATTTGGTTAATGAATGTTTTAATTTTGAATGAAAAATGGTTGTATAATTTCTGTTCAGATTGTAATGGAAGAAATAAATGAGAAAGAAAATAAGAATTATTTGAAAATAGTTTAGTAAAATATAATTTTGTTAATTTTAGCTAGTTCAAATTAGTGTATTTTAGTGAAGGTGAAACTGCCAGTTACTCTAATTTAGATCAATGCTACTGAAGAGACAAAGGGACAAGTAACAGTTAGGATAAGACAATACACTTCTTCCCAGATATACCAGCATTATTTGAAAAGATTTGTACTAACAATTAGAAGGTATTCTTTCAAGACAAGAACAGTCTGAACTAGACATTATAACAGAACACATCAGGAATCGCTCTCTTAAATTCAATGCCAGTTGTAGAGTTTAACACTTACGTATTCTAGATAAGTAATTGATTTCATACATTTGTAATATTTGTGATATTGTATAGTATTTAAATTCACTTAAAGAATATATCTATTTTAAAAACAGTGGTGGTCTCCTCTTGATTATTTCTAATACTTTTCTCTTAAACATATTTACTCACAAGCCCTTTACAAAACCGCTCATGCCACAAACTACTACATCACATCACACCAATCACATTTCAAGATCATTTAACTATTTCCATTTTTCTCATTGACAAGATTTTATTCAATATCTGGGGGGGTGGTTAATATCCAACACTGTAGAACCAATCACATATTCATATTTTTATAACAAATCAGAAATCTTTACGATACTGTTCTTGAAAGTTGGCTCACTGATAAGAAGTGAAGTTATTCTGGAAGGAGGAATGATATTAAAACTTCCCTCTAAAGTATCATTTCAGTACTATATTTGATATCAACATTACATTAAATGTATAGCTAGAATTCTAAATTTGAAGCAAATTTTGGGTTTTGAAACCGAAACTGCGACTTTATATAAGTCGTTCTTTTTGGTTGACGATTTTATTTACACTTAATACGCCGCTAAACTGTATAGATTTAAATGGATCATTTTTATTTGAAATATTGTCGGCATTACATTTCAAATGATTATTTTTATTGTTCAATAATGTTGACAACGGTCTTCTGGACTATAATTATTCAACTTCTACCTGCCTAGGGCAGATCCATGTACTCCCTATTATTTCTGTATTTATTTTAGAACAATTAATTAATAAAATTCCATGTTTAAAGAAAATTGCCTAAGAGAATGTCGTGTGAGGGAAGGGAATAGCTAAGTGGTTAGCGTACTGGACTCCCACGCGGAGGTCCCGGGTTCGAGTCCAGCTGTGCTACCCTTAGATTTTTTTTCTTCCTAGGAGTCTCTACAACTCATTGTTCGGTGATGGGCAGTATTGGCTGTAGCGACAGAACACTGTCCAGACGCTGGCAGTGCACTGAGAAGGGTCCGGGCGCCTTAAAATGCTTAGTTTCAATTCAGTCTTATCTTGTTTGATGCTCTGAGGTTGACGTTTACTGGTTACTGATACTAGTTATCAACACCAGTATGTAGATTAGATTAGATTAGATTGGACTATTGTGAATGCCCTAAAATTATAGCACATCCCTCCAGCTTTGCCTTCTTAATCATGCCTAGCAATGCTGAGTGTGGCTTCGTCATGAAGCACGTAGCTTTGGGATTGCTTGTCTCCAGTTGAAGAAACCTAGTCCTTGTTAGGCCGGCACACTCACAAAAAAGGATGTGTACCGGGGTTTCCTCCTCGACCTTATGCAGAATCGGCATAACGTGTTATCTGCCAGTAGTAACTGATGCATGCGCCTATTCAGCCTACAATGTGGCCTTTTAATATAGACCCCAAATGTCTTTTAATGAAGAGTTTAGCCAGCCTCTGTCTTGGTGTTCTCTCCCACCATTGCAGACGCTGTTTTTCTATCTAGCCATTGATAAAAGTTTGAGAACAACCCGCAGAAAGGTTCAGGGCCTATAAAGGTATCCTTCGGCCCCCCCTTACTAGGGCATCTGCCTTCTTGTTGCCCAGAAACCTTTATTATTCCACACCAGTAGGTAAATGATAGGATAATTTTGTATTATATAAACAAACGAAAAATAGAATTATCAATAATTCTACAGTTTGTTAGTATTTTGTTTACGAGTACTAACAGTACATCAACCCCCCCCCCATATATATATCATCCCATATATCCTTTTCTCTCTGTATACACCATCTAACTCCCCACCCCATCCCCACCTCTTACACAATAATAATAGTGATGTTTTGTTTGTAGGTTTGTCTGTGCTACATTTATAAATCATACGTTAGAATCTTACTCATCATCTTCCCATGTTTTCTGTCCCACTCTAAACCTCTCTCTCTGTCCTAGCTATTATAGAGCATCGAATGAATTTACAAGTATCATTGATTTTCTTCAACCCCCCCCCCCCTCCATAATATTACATAAATTTTCCACTATTTATGCAGATGTTTATGTGAACCATATATATATATATCACACACATTAATAAGCCTCATTATAATAGCTACAAAATAATCACTTACCACAAAAATTTACTGTTATTATTATAAACAATGGTATATATTTATTGTGTTTATTTATCTTTTAATAATAAAGAATTGTCTCATTTTGTCTTTTTTAACAATCACCTCCTCTCCTCTACTTAATGATTAGTCACAATTAATTGTCGATAATTTCTATTCATATTGCATAATGTATGTTATGTATATATCGTGACTAAATTGCTGGTTTGTTTTCTTGAATTTTCAATTAGTTCGTTGAATTAAAAGATGGATTTCCCCAGAACATCTTCTTGGAGCAAAATTAACTTTTTTTTATAGTCAATTGTAAATATTAGATGGCTTTATTTAATAAACAAAATTGAAAATTCTCTGTTTACGATCTGTTGGGAAAGTCTTAAAACTTTATAAGTTTCTACCTTGGTATGTAATTTTTCAACACGAATTTAATGTAACACACTCTAATGATGGAGGAAAATTCAAAAAAAACTGGTCAGAATTTTGTGAAAATAAAATAAAAAAAAAATCTCATATGTGATAAGATTTTTGAAGCCTTTTTTTTTGGTGTGTGTGAGATGAGTTCCGGAAAAACTAAGAAAATCAGTTTTCATGGTCACAGTTCTGATCATTGATTTTTTTGTAAATTTGGTATATTATGAATGTGATAAAAAAAAAAATCATGTGTTGTATTTTATTGTAGCAGTCCCCCCACCCCACCCCCAAACTTCAAATATGATGACCCTAAATTAATATCCCGCGACAACTAATTCTAATTAATATACGCGTCGTGTAATAGTTTTTTTTTTTTTTTATAATTATTTAAGGCGTCTCAACATCTGAGGTCATTTGCGCCCGGAGCCTTCTCAGTGCACTGCCGGCCTCCGGACAGTGTTCTCCCGTTACAGACAACACTGTCCATCACCGGACAGTGAGCTGTAGGGGCTCCTAGGAAGAGAAAATCTAAGAGCAGCACGGCTGGATTCGAACCCGTGATCTCCGCGTTGCTAGTCCAGCACGCTACCACTGAGCTAATCCCTTCCCTGTGTATAGTTTGCATGTAAATTGGTGGTTTATTTGAAATGAAACTCAATATAATTTTAGTTTAACTTAATAAGAGATAGTGTAAGAATTAAGATTTGCTTAGCAACGAGCGGTAATAATAGCGTTGAACCGGTAACCGCTATAAAGCGGTGAATTCTTGATGTTTTAGCTGTAGAAATCGTTGCTTATTTTAGGTCCGGATTATCCAAACTAAGGCCTCCGTTAGGATATGTGGAAATGCGCCGATTGGGCTAATCAGTAAAAACAGACGGGAAATAGGGATTTTTTTTATTTTATTTATGCCAGTCGGCATCCGATTATCGCCATCTGCCCAATATATGGCATCTGCTTCTTTGCATACAAAACAGCAAAGAGCTTCACCGACCTGGATGGACTTTGGTCTGAGTCCCATTATTTCAACACAACCGCAAAAGGGCAAAATTGGTTCCCGGCTTAACTGGTATTTTGTGCAATTTGGGTCTGCAACTTAGTCTAGTATCAAGTCGAAAAATTGGCCCAATATTACTGGCTGGGCAAGACAAATTTCAGCCCCCCCCCCCCCCACACAGCGCTTGTTAAAACCATTTTGTTTTGAGTATGTTCAGCAACTATTCTGTATAATATATTTTTAATGGTTGACACAGCCTGATTGACGGTAAATGGTCGCTTCAGTAGTTCGCTGGTGCGGATTTGTCGCGCTTCTTTAGCCATAGTATCCGACTTCCCATTTCCAGCAGATCACCTCACTTATGAGAAACTTGATCTGGTTTGCAGTTTTGTTTAAATCAGGAACAATCGTGTTTACTTTTCTGAAATCCTTTAAATCTATGAGAAAATTCGATCTTCCTCTTTGAATTTAATGTTACAAGGTGTGTTTACTAGTTTTTTGAGACATTTTATTTGTTCATACACAGAACCGGATCAATATCCAAAAAATATTTTTCTCATATTGCGGAAACTAAAATTCTGAAACCTCACTTTACTTTTCTGGTAATATTTTTCACATAACACTAAGAGAAATCAGAATGAATTAATTCAAAATGGCTGCTGTAACTTAATATGAGAACATTTTTTTTTTTCTATCTATCTTTCAGGCAAGTTTATCAATGAAGTAAAAACTATAAATCTGTTTGTATAATCATGTTATTTTACACCAACCAGTGGTGATTAGGTTACTATACTAATTGTAATAATACTTACTAGTTCTTATAATATATTTGTAATAGTTGTAGGAGGAGATGTTGGTTGTAGATGTTGATAGATAAATAACACCTCAATATCGGTATAAGATATATAATTGATGTATATGACTGACTGCCAAGGACTGTATACTTTACACTACAAGAACTGAACAGACTGACTGACGTGGCTAAACGATGTGTACAATTCAAGTGTGAGACTGTGAACAGAATATCTTTTTTTGACTCTGTCTCTCTGTACTCTGTCCAACTGGCCTCTCCTCTCCTCTCCTCTCTCTCGAGAGGGGCTCTTTCTCCCTGATGCGTGGTGGGGGTTCACTCGCTAGTGTGGATGAGTAGTGGGGGTTCACTACCCCTACATATTTAATAATAACTAGCATAATGTAGAATAGTTGGTTTTGGTGCCGCAATGCTGAAAAAAATAATTTATCTCGAATATCTAATCTACTTATAATGTTTAATTTATTTTATATAACTTTTGACGCAGTATGTTTTGATATATAGGATGTGTAGTTCCTTTATGTTTGCCTTGAACAATACTGCAGTTATTGTATGGTATAATGCTATAGTATCACGTAGACCATGTCCTCTAAATAGAGCTATAGGATTTTATAAGTGTCCAGTAGTAGGAAGTTATAACGGGCTATTCATAGTCCCTACTGTTTAATGTTTTGATTTCTCTTAAGAAAGAATGTTATTTGTGTTTGTGTATAAGTTTTGACATGTAAATTGAAACATAATTTAATTTAACGGATTGATTTTGTGTTGTGTGTGTTGTATTTGGTTATTAGTTATTAGTTAGTATTTTGAAGTTGCCCAGCAAAAAGAAAAAAGCTTTTCCAATTCAATCGTTTCTTTTCAGTTAAGCATGAAGATTTCTTAAGTAATATTTCCAAATATTTCATTCACATAGTCCTCATTGAAATACTGGGATAATATAAAACAATAAGTAAGAAGCGTATTAAGGAAATGGACTGCTTAATCTAAATGATTTGGGACCTCATCCAAGAGTGTATATACCCTAAGGCTATACAATCAGGACCATTGTTCTCTACGATAGTTACCTTATCAGCACTGCCCCCCCTTAGTGAATACCAGAATTAAGAATTTTATCTTCTCCAATTTCATATTCAGTAAAAGAAATTCCGTGCCAAACATGAAAAGAAATCGCTTATCATATTTCCTACAAAATCGAACTGTTCCAAGCCTTTATTGTGTAACGGTTGCTATTGGAAACTAACCGTATTACTGAGGCAGTTAAAGTACTCGTAGACTACTCTTCTCAATGGCCAAAATGGTTTAATGTGCTTAAAAAAGACCATATAAGAAAATCTTAGTCCTTCTGTAAAAGTAAAGCCAATTTTTAGGGGCATTTTTAATGTCCATCTATCACAAAGAAGGTATTGTTGACGAGTTTTACTATCAATTTTTATTTTCTCTTACTCCTAGTAAGAGGAAATATTGTAATCGTGTCAAATTTTCGATATCGAGTATTCACCGGAAATATCCCTTTTGAGATCCCCGGAGTCAAAAAAAGTGGTTTTTAGCAAATGGTCTGTGTGTGTGTGTGTGTGTGTGTGAACAGCATAGCCCAAAAACAAAAAAAACCGTAGAGAGTTGAAACTTGATATTCCGTTTAGGTATCACCATGGCATCTGACAGTGGGTCATCTGTCAACATTCCTCAACCGGAAGTACCACTTTACTTTTCTTTTTCTTTTTTTTTCTTTTTTTTTTTGCAATTTTCTCAAAAATGGCTCCGACGATTTTCTTCTAACTTGGTATATGAACTACTACACGTACAAAGTACTACAACTTTTATTTGCAACTTTTCTCTGGAAAAATTCATTTAAGTGCACATTTGGAGGAGGGGTGAGGTTATGTTTTTTTCTAAAGTGCTATTATAGTTTATTATACAATTGTATCATCCACAAACAAAATTAATTAGAATTAAATAGATGGCTAAAATTCCGAGTTTCAAGAAAATTAGAAAACCGGAAGTGCGGTTTTATTGAACAGTTTTTTTTTTTCAGTTTTCGACGAATTTCATTAAATTTTGGTACACAATCTATAAGATTTGTCAGTTATAATTCAGTCAGAGAACAGGAGTAAAAGAAAGTTGTGTGAGTGTTTCACACCAGATTTTTTTTTTTTAATTAAATACACTTCATTTGATTTGGATATGGTAATTTTAAAGAATCCTCTATTCCTTTATGAATTTGTGTATCTATTTTGTCTGTTTAACAGTTGCACGTATTCTGCTCCACCTTGACCTAGTTCTTGGGCTACGACCATATCAGTGGGTGATGTAAAAACTTTGTCATATTCAGGTCAAACATTAGACGGTAAAAGCCAACAAATATAATCTATATATATTTAGTAAAAATTCCGAAGTTAATTAAAATTGTTGAATTTTTGTTGAAATGAAAATTGTTGAATGAATTGCCATGAAGAATAATCAGAATAAGAAAAAGACGGAAAAAAATTGTCCACACCAACTTTATTATTATTGCTGGTTTTTTTTTATTATTTAATTCTCATCACAATTTACGATGTAAAAAAAAAAAACGACCAGACCGGAAATATTGAATGTTTAGATAGTAGGTCATGCTTTGTCATATACATCCGCTTAATTTCATCATAGTTAAAAAGTTATATTGTCATTTTTATCTTCAATCAAAAAATAAAAATAAATAAATAAAAAATAAATAAAAACCCGTCATGGCAACTCGTGCTCTATAATCTCATCTTCATATTCTTGAACCTTGGCTCCGGAAAGTGGAGGATCAAAGCAAACGCACTTAAATCCAAACTCATAGTATTCACCTTAAACAAAAAAAACTCCTCCTCCGCTTAATTTGACAATATTTATCCTTCCCATTGCGAATTAAGTACGATATCTCGGATTATTTCTTGACAAACGACAAACGTGGAACTCCTATACCCGACTGAAACGAATTTACTGGAACTTAAGGTATAAAATGCTAAAAAGACTACTTGTAAAACGTTCAAAACTGACTTTAAAGGAACAAGAAAATGCTATACCCTGCTCTTTGAGCCCCCATTTGGATATACAGCATAAGAACTCTACGGCATTGCAAAACAATCCCAACCTTAACCGACTTCAAACTCTACAATCTAAGATCTTAAGAAAAGTAGTTGATGCTCCTGAAATGTTATTGATGATGTTGTGTATTTGTGGTAGTTGGTTGTGGTGTGAGCGGTTTAGTAAAATGGCTTGTATATATGTTTAAGAGAGAAGTATTAGTAATAATCAAGAGAGCACCACTGTTTTTTTAAAATAAATATATTATTCTCTAAGCAAATTTAAGTACATTACAATATCACAACTAACTGTATCTTAATAAAATGATGTTTATCTAGAATAAAGGCAAATCTCGCAATAATTTTAACAGAGCGATTCCTGAAGTAAGTGTTCTGGCTTTGGAAGCAGAATGCAGACTGTTCTTGTTTGAAAGCAGAAGGCAGACTGTCTGAAGGAATGCTCTCTGTAACAAAACAGTCAGCCAAGTATTAATTTAAGCGATTTTGTGCCTTTGTTTCCCTAAGAGCAATGACCTTATATTTCAGTACCTGACTCTAAATACACTCTTTTTGAAGGTAAATTCACCGCACTAAGATAAATTTAAAATAATAACAAAATTGTATTTTTTGATACTATAAAATATTCTAAACTATTTTTAAAAACTATTATTTTTTTTTAATTTCTTTCTTCCACTACACTCCCATCATCGTCTCTAACTACACAATCCATTCCGACCTTAACATTCCATTCATCTAAGAGCTAGCCCAATTTTGATACACAAAATTTCACTCCAAACTAAATTGCCACCATAATCCTCTGATCCAGTATATGTCCACCAGAAACACTGCCCAAAAAATCCTTGTCGGAAAGGCTGAAGCGGCGGTGGCCATGCGACCATCTTAACGTATAACGTCGACTTCCTAGGGCAGCTGCTGTTGTAAGCTTGCCATAGTGGCAAACTAACGGCTTCCATCACTGAATATGGTCGTCGTTCATATCTTTCAAATAACATGTATATATCTATATATATATGTACACAAATTACGCACTCATCACTTTTGCTTGTTGTTCATTGTATTCAGTTGAAAAATAAATTAATAAATTAAAAAAAAAAATTAAAAATAAATAAATAAAAAATCTGGTGTGAAACACTCACACAACTTTCTCTTACTCCAGTTCTCAAACTTATAATTGACAAATTTTATAGTTTGTGTACCAAATTTAAGGAAATCCGTCGAAAACTCAAAAAACTATTCAGTGAAACCGCACTTCCGGTTAATTAATTTCCTTGAAACTCTGAATTTCGGCCATCCATTTATTTCTAATTAATTTTATTTGGATGATAGAATTGTATAATCAACTATGATAGCACTTTAGAGAAAAACATAACCCCGCCCCTCCCCTAAAATTGCCATTACATGAATTTTCCTAGAAAAATGTTTTAAATGAAAGTTGTAGCTCTTTGTATATGTAGTTGATATATCAAGTTTGAAGAAAATCGTCAGAGCTATTTTTGAGAAAAACGCAAAAAAGTAAAAAAAAAAAAAATCTAGTAATGTGGTACTTCCGGTTGAGGAATTTTGACAGATGACCCACTGTAAGATGCCATGGTGATAACTAAACGGAATATCAAGTTTCAATTTTCTACTGTTTTTCGTTTTTGAGCTATGCTGTTCACATTCATACATACACACACACACACACACACACACACACACACACACACACACGCAGGGACCATTTGCTAAAAACCACTTTTTTTTGGACTCAGGGGACCTCAAAACGGATATTTCCGGTGAAAACTCGATATCGAAAATTAGACACGATTACAATGCTTCCTCTTACTAGGGGGGAGTAGAGTAAGGGAAAGTAATAAATAAACTTTTCTGTATATAAATGTATGTATATATGTTTCGTTCCCTAAATGAAAAGGTTTTAAATTCAATGATAATTGTATTATTACATTATAAAGGTATATGTAACATTAGTAGTAATGCTAATCTATCCCAACTTTAAGAAGTGTATATATATATCGGAGTTGGATATTTTCAATAGTGGTCCATTCATAATAGAAACTTCATTGAATAGATGGGTCTCGCTGCTGACTTCTCTTGCTGGTTGCTCTCTATATAGTAAATAACAATAACGGCCTTGCCGCTACAATATACTGGAACTAGATTGTTCACACAGATACTATCATAGCGTTAAGGTTATCTACGTATATGGTGTGGATGGGGCCGGGCCATTCATTTAAAAATTATTTATTTATTTTTATTCAAATTTTAATTTTTTATTTATTTTATGTTTATTATTTATTATATTCAATTCTTTTTATTTTCTCTTACTTCCGATCGTTTCGAAAATTTTCGAGTTGTTTTTTTTCGGGAAATAAAGATTTTCTAATGTGTGTGTGTTTAAACGAAATACCTCAAAAAATGAAAAATATCTCATGAAGCTCAAATTTGGTATTCCGTTTAGATACTACTACCATCGCGTCTAACACGAAAGGAAATAAAAAACAGTCAGCCGGAAGTGTTTCCGCATTCGCATTCGCGATTAATCGATTTCCTTTTTTTCAAATTTGGAATTCTAAACAATGCTTCTAAGTGTATTAATACTGTATAGGTGGCAGAACTATATACTGTACTGAAGTGGTAGAATAATGATTAGCATGTAACATTTTTCTCGAAAATGTGTTCAATATTATTGGCGCTCTCTTCTGGACTATAATGTAATCATTTTTGTAACTGCTTCGGTAGAAGTATTGATGTTTTGATGAGGAAATTTGTCATTTTATATACTACTAGCTAAACCCGGCCACGCTTCGCTGTGGCTCAGTCTGATTTTAATTATTAGCGAAGTAAATAGAAGTATTATAGTTTACATAGATTCAGCATAAAAACAAATCATTCAGTTTAATACCCTACTTTGCGTTGCTGTGAACTGAAAGGAAAGAAAGAAAAAATGTTTTTAACTTTAAAAAAAAAAAACCTATGGCGCAACAGCCCATGAAGGACCAAGGCTTGCCAGACGGCGATTGTATGGGAGGCGTGTGGCAAGCACGCCGCAGTTCCCACGCCGTTTAGTTCCGGCATTCGCTACCTAGGGCGCTACTCATTGTAGCTTCCCACTTTTTATCACGATGCTGGGTCAACACCGACTTTGCCCTTTTTAACTTAAAGTCTTTTTTTTATTATAAAGCTAGCAAATGAACTACATTTTTTGTTTGTCCGTTTTCTGCATAAACATAAAGATCAGATGGTTTACCGACTCTGGAGCATGCGACAAATAATTGCCCATGAGAGAAGCATTCGTTTTCTAAATTCAAACCGCACACTTGCAAAGATTGTCCTTATGCTTTATCTATAGTCATAGCGAACGCAAGGCGTATTGGAAATTGAAGTCGTTTGAACTCGAATGCCATATCTGTCGGAATGAGTGGTATTCGTGGAAGTCGTACGTCTTCATCTTTATGAGGTCCAATGAGAATTGTTGCTTCAATTAGATTATTCAACAATGATTTAACTACTGTCGTGTAACATTGCATAACTTTGGCTGATTGATGTTTCGTAGTAATATAATTGGCACTCAATTTTCAAATTTAGAATGTGTGGCGGTAATCCGGGAACATCGAGTGAAAATTCACAACTCCACTTTGGTCCACCATGGAGTGTCAATGGATTTGTATGTCACTGTTTCACATGCAATTCTGTTTAGAATGATGTTGTTCATATCGAGTAACAACGCCGTACATTTTTAGCCGGGAGAATGGCTCTTCCGCATAACCATGCGTGATTTTGATAATTTGTTTCGACGCTTTGGGAATACCTTGTCTACTAATACTGCGCGAGACTGGTGTGAGGTACTACGAGACTGGTGGCGGTGAGGGTTACTTATAAGAAGTTGAGAAAGAGGTTCAGAGAGCGTGCCACGATCGCAACGCTCTGCCTCTGTCTATTTCTGGCAACCTCGCGAAACACTCGGAATTTCCCGTTTCCGTGGGAACTTCGGAATAGAAGTATTTATAAGTAGTTGAAAAAGAGGTTCAGAGAGCGCGCCGTGGTTGGACACTCAGTTCCAGGGTTCGAATTCAGTGCTACATTCTTAGATTTTTTTTTTTCTAGGAGCCTCTACAGCTCATTGACCGGTGATGAGCAGTGTTGTCTGTAAGTGGGAAGCACTGAGAAGGCTCTCCGGGACCATAGATGTTGACGCGTCTTAAATAAAAATAAAAAATAAGAAGTTGTAGTTTTGGATTGATTCCTGGAATTTTAAGTTTTACTATTTCTTATTTTGTTCATTGACACACACAACACACACACACACAGATTTTTGCTGAAAATGTTTTGTTTTCATATTCAGAAAATCCATTAAAAACATCTTTATTGTTTCAAAAAAAATCAATTTTATATATTTCCGGTATAAAACTTGATATCGAAAAATTTACATTCTTACCAGGGTAAGAGAAAGTAAAAATTGTAAGTGGATTCAAATCCAAGGTTGTAACTTAAAGGTTGCGGTGAAATATGGTAAATCGGAACAAGGTTTGGTTAATTGAATTTTACAATATAAGGGATATGTGTGAGTGTGTGTGTGTGTATATGTTTGTTTCATTCACTTTATTTATTCTGTCAATATTTGAAATTAGAGTTTTATGTTGAAGCCTTTTATACATTAAATTGAATACTCACATACATTGTAAGTTGTTGTTAGTTTCTATGGGAATGCCTGATTGGTGGCCGTTGAGAGGGGGGAAGATATTTAATTATGTATGTATACAATATTATTAATCCATTGTTTCAATTGAAGAGAAAAGCAATAATTGTCATTTATGTTGTGTGACAAGCCTGCCCCCCCCCTTACAACGGGCCAAATGTCCATAAGTGTATGTCCCTATATTGCAAAGATAATTAATGCATAAATGCATTAGCAGCTGCAGTTCAGTTTAGTTGATGGGTGTTTTGCATCTTGGGGAAACTATAGGCCAGTGATATCATCCCATGCCACCACATATTGAAGGAGTAACAATGTCAAAATATTCATAACTGCTAAAATATTGGATAGTAACTTGAAATTATCTTTAAGATTCATTCAAGATAATTAACCAAAATGTATGAAAGATTAATTATTATTAATTGAAAAAATAAAGAAAACAAAAAGAAAGAAAACAAGTTCTAGTTGATTTAATATTATTAAATTACCTAATTTTTGTTGAATAATTTATTTGTAATAGAAACATGTTTAAACATGCTTACTAAGAATAGTATGAGAAATAAACACATTCTATAAATATGAATTATAAATGAGACAATGGAAGGTCGATGAACTTCATATATATAATATGTAGGCACCCTCTGGGCGGTTTTTAACAATAAAACATATTGTAATGATACAAATAACGCGTTGTACAATGGAAATGTAATTAAATTAAACATTTTATTTAATGCTACCATCAGGATTTGCCGTTCACAAGATAAAGGGGAAAAGAAATGATGGGTCTCAAAAAAAAAAAAAAAAAAAAAAAAATCTGGTGTGAAACACTCAAACAACTTTCTCTTACTCCAGTTATCAAAATTATAATTGACAAATTTTATAGTTTGTGTACCAAATTTAAGGAAATCCGTCGAAAACTGATCAGTAAAAGCGCACTTCCGGTTTACTAATTTTCCTTGAAATTCAGAATTTTGGCCATCTATTTATTTCTAATTAATTTTTGTTTGGATTGTAAACGCCTTCCATATTATTTCAACTTAAATCTTTCGGATGCCCAAAAAAATCTATTCAACCTTACTGTATCTTATTTTTCCGGATAGGAAAGCAACATTAACAGTAAAATCAATTCAAGTGTACAAAACCAATAAATAAGGGCTGCCTGCCCTCAAGGGTCTTCATGTTGTCCAGGGTTTTGGAACATAATGTACGACTCTATACTGAAACTGCCATTTTTCACAGGATTTTAGCTTTTGCAGATGATGTATTACTTTTTATTAGTTTCTTCAAATTCTGTTCTTGATTTAGAAGCCATACGTAATGAAACAATACATCTAATCAGTTACTGGTTGGAAGAAAAAAACAACATATTATTCAATCCAAATAAGTCAAAAATTCTCCTGTTTAAAAGAAAAGGCGAACCAGAAGAAGTGAGGGTATATATGGATGGAGAAAGGATAGCTATGGTTGAGGAATTAAAATACGAGTATACGACCTTTTTTGGCAACAGGCCTTTAAAAAAGAAGTACAATCAGACTAAATTGAAAAGAGCTCAACGTCTTATGGCGCTTCGTATAATAGAAGGATTCAGGACTATTTCTTATGAAGCTGCAATAGTACTCGCCGATATCCATCCTATTTTACAGAAAATACGGGAGATAGTGCAGTTTTATGAAAGAGACAAATGTGGAAAAGATGAAGAAGAAGAATAATATGAAAAAGAAATTGAGGGTTCGAATTGGATGCATACGGGACTGGAATTAGATATTTGTAACTGCAAGAGAGAGAGCCAAGCCCGACCGAGAGAAAACGGACTCTCTCTGGTACTCTCTGACTTAAAAACTACTTTTTATAAATTTGAAAATTCATTATAAACTTGACCTCCTTTGTACTATGTAGACAATCACTTGGAAAGGCCATTGGTTGAATAGATTTCGACATGTCTGTGAGGTCGTTAGCTTAATTTCTTTGTCTTGAGGCTGTCTTGAAGTTGATTGTTCTGGTGTCTGGGAAAAACCTGTGTACAGTGAAAGTCACATTGTTCTGTTTCTTTGACCTAAAATTTCTTATAATTTTTAAGCGTATTGTGATTTGACCGCCTTTGTTAAAACATTTGAAATAAAGGAAATATATAAAATGTTCTATTCACGAAGGAATTTTTACTGCTTGTCTACCTAAAACATTAAAGGAAATATTTGCAAAGAAAATTTCAGATTCAACCATATACATCGGCATCGTTTCATATCATCGTGTCATATATCTACACCCACCCTTTAGTCTATAAAAATCATTACAAGTCCAGTGCAGTTTGTGTAAACTTTTAGCTATATTATAACAGTGTCTTTTCATACTTCGTCTAATTAATCAATCCCAATTTCTCTCCCCATCAACTCCATTATATATTGAAACTGACGGTAGTTATGGTTTATAAGTACGAAATATATATGGATGGAACCAAGACACCAGATGGTGTTGGTTGTGCCTTAGCGATATATGAAAATAATAAATTAATAGAAAGTTTCAGATGCAAATTACAGTTTCAGATACAAATTGAAGCCATCTATTAATTGCGTAAGAGGAAGTCGTGTGTGTGTTTCCGTCTGGATTTTTTTTATTGATTTATTTATTTAATTTTATACGGTTAGTTATTTAAAAATAAATAAAAAAAATGTAATAAAAAGAAAAATATACAACAATAAAAACAGGAAATTAGCTCAATAAAAATTGTAATTTAATTGAATTAAGTGTAATGAGAATACATACAATGTGGTGTGTGGGGTGATTGCAAACTATACAAACTGTCCAATATATTGCATCTAAACACCGAAGGGGTTCTTATAAGCAGAGAGACTATCCTATCCCTCTTTATCTTCATATTAGACACAACTACTTTGAAACATCTTATTCGATTAGTAAATTGCTACAATAACATTGCTCCTCCTATACATTTGTGTGTGTGTGTGTGTGTGTGTGTATGTATATGTGATTCCATTAGTGGAATAAACATATTATAATACATTAACGACATTAATACTTGCTTTCTAATATATATAGTGCTATGCATCAATAGCAATGATTGTTTGAGTCCAGTGAACTGCATATATTTATTGAGATAAATTGCTTTAAATAAATGATTCTTTTGTTGGTATGGATCTTCAGGGTTTTTATTTAGCGAAGCTATGGAACCTCGACGTCTATATGGTACTCCTATCACTAGTAGTCATCTTCACGGAGTCTCTGTGCCGCCATTCCTTCCTAGAAGTTCTTCCATCCACCTCTTATTGGGCTCTCCTCGCTTCCTTTGTCCACTTGGCTTGCAGTCTAACATTTTCCTCGGCCATCGCTCTAAACATGGAAATTTTTACTCATTTTCTTAATTTGATTTATGAAAGGTTTGTACTTACTCCTTCGCAGTGCCTCTTCATTACAATATAAAGGTTCTACCAACAATAAAAAACATCGTTAGAATTCCCAGTCCTGAGGCAAATAGCATACTCACTGCGCTCATGTCATTAATACCTGAAACTCACATGTAAAAAAGCATTACTTTAATTCTTCTTCTTCGTCTTCTTCTTTGTTGGCTTTACAGCCCATTACTGAGCCTTAGCCTCCTCTATTCGTCTCCTCCAGTCATCTCTATCAGTTGCTGCAGCTTTCCAATTCCGCGTATTCAACAAAACTTTGGAATCTTCTTCTATACCATCCACCCATCTCATTTTGGGTCTGCCCACTCTTCTCGTGCGGTCAAGTCTTTCTTCCAACACCTTTCTAGGCACCTCATATTCTGCCATCCTTTGCAACATGCCCTGCCCATCGCAGCCTAGTGAGCCTAATAATTTTAACTACATCTGGCTCGCCATACATGTTCAGTATCTCCATATTGGTTCTTCTTCTCCAGCTCTGGGCCTCCCTAACTCTCCAAAGATCCTTCTTTAAAATTCTTCGTTCGAATGTCGAAAGGATTTACTTTAATTACTGTTTGAAAAATAATTATTTTGGTTCCTTAATTTCTATGAATATAAAACAAATCTGTGTTGTGAAACACTCACACAACTTTCTCTTACTACTGTGTTTACAAAATTATAATTGAAAAATTTTTATAATTAGTATACCAAATTTTAATGACAATTCGTCGGTAATTTTTTATCGGAAAAAAAAAATCGTAAAAACTGTTCAGTAAAAAAGCACTTCCGGTTTACGAAATTTCTTTGAAATTAGGAATATTGGCAAGCTATTTATTTTTAATTATTTCCGTTTACATGGTGGAATTACGTATATAATAAACAACTAAGATTACAATACTTTAGAGGAAAACATATTCCTTACCCCTCCCACGAAAAAAACCCCTTTAAGTGAGTTTACCCAGAAAAATGTTTCAAATAAAAGTTGTAGCTCTTTATATGTATTGTTCACATACTTTAATTTAAAAGAAAAAAAAAAATCGTTACAGTCATTTTAGAGAAAAATAGTAGAAAACTGAAAAATATTTTTCAATAAAAACGCAATTTTCTGTCCGATCCGATTTTCTTTAAACTCAGAATTTCAACAACATATTTATCGTAATTCTAATTAATATTATTTAGATGTTAGTTAGTATTGTGTAAAATAACACTGAAATAGTTGACGTACCTCAAAAACATGTATTTCCGGTGAAAACACGATGACACGATTACAACAATACTTCCTCTTCCTCAATCAATTTAAATACGTCCCCACTCTCTCTCTATAACCTGCTCTTTTTAGTATAACCTCAAATTTATTGCTATCTGGGATTTGTTTTCAAAAATACGTTCTTGTTTTCATATATCGTCAAAAGATGTCAGGCTAGTAATAATATTTACCTTTTCTTTTTCTTTTTTTTCCTCACTAGTGAATGGTTAGCATTTTTAGTAATGTGTAAAATTAACTCTATAATCAGGCCCGGTTGATTTTATCTCATTCTTGATAAAATAAACGTAAAAGTTTTTTTATTTATCTGTGTTTAGTTTTAAAAAAAACATCTTATCTTATCTTATCTTAAAAAGTCTGTAAACCACTAAATACACTAGAAAACTGGCACTAATTATATTTGAAATAATACTAATAAATGTCGAAAGTTTCTAACATAAAAATATACGTATAATTTTCTTCTTCAGCTCTTTTTTTTTTTTTGTTTTTTAATTGATAATTAGAAATAAATAAATAAAAAAATAGCTTATTTAAATTTTTTAAACAAAACCGGAAAGTGATAGATGATATTAAGGTGCGGTAAGATATGAAGATGATCGTTGTTTAAACTCTTAGTTTATCTGAATTGTTCAGAGTTATATAGCCCCAGCTGTTTGGAACTTTCCGTTCGCTAACCAAACAACCTTAAATAAACACTCTCAATATAAACAGATGAGTTTGTATTCCACCGTTACTTCTTAATTTTTATTATTTTTTTTTTAAATTTTTTTTTCCCCCGCAAATAAATTACAGTTTTTAAATTTTGTTTGGAAAGTAGAAAAATGCTAATATAATGGAAACAAAGACAATTATTGCTGTATATTTTTTGTTTGTTTAATTTTATATTTTTTATATTAATTGCTTTTTTAAAATTTATTACGTATGTGCATTGTGTTAGTTTCACACTTTTATATGGCCCCGGTAGTCTTTTTTGTTGTTGTAACGGCAAGAAAGAGAACACAGGCCCGACCGAGAGAAAAAAGGCCCTCTCTAGTACTCTCCGACTTAAGAAGGCTAAAGTGGGGAGAAACTGTATATAAGCCAGTGAGAGATCGGACATCTATCAATTTCACCACACATCGCATCGTGTCAGTATACCTGACATAACCCTTTATCCATAAAAACTCTTACAAGTCCAGTGCAGTTTGTGTAAGCTTATAGCTATATTATAACAGTGTCTTCATATCTCGTCTAATTTAATCTAACCTAATTTCTCTCCTCATCAACTCCATTATAAAGAGAACACAGGCCCGACCGAGTGAAAAAAGGCCCTCTCTAGTACTCTCCGACTTAAGAAGGCTAAAGTGGGGAGAAACTGTATATAAGCCAGTGAGAGATCTAGACATCTATCAAATTCAACCACACATCGCATCGTGTCATAACTCTACTCTAACCCTTTATTCCATAAAAATCATTACAAGTCCAGTGCAGTTTGTGTAAGCTTATAGCTATATTATAACAGTGTCTTCATATCTCGTCTAATTAATCTAACCTAATTTCTCTCCTCATCAACTCCATTATAAAGAGAACACAGGCCCGACTGAGAGAAAAAAGGCCCTCTCTGGTACTCTCTGACTTAAGAAGGCTAAAATGGGGAGAACCTGTATATAAGCCAGTGAGAGATCTAGACATCTGTCAGATTCAACCATACATCGCATCGTGTCTAACTCTACTCTAACCCTTTATTCTATAAAAATCATTACAAGTCCAGTGCAGTTTGTGTAAGCTTATTATAGCTATATTATAACAGTGTCTTCATATCTCGTCAAAATTAATCTAACCTAATTTCTCTCTTCATCAACTCCATTATATTGTTTATAATTAATTAAAGTAATAAAATAAAATATGGAATAATTTGTCACGATCGTGGTGTTTTTTTTTCTTCTTAACCAGAAAAATGAGAAAGTAAAAAGCGTGTGGTTGTGTGATATAAGCAAGAAGGAAGAAAGTTGATATTTTAAATATAATTTAAAAATATTAAGTTTAGAAGAAATTTGTTTGTTGCTGGCAAATGGTTTACAATGATCAGGTAAATAAACGGTACAAGAAACCGTTAGAGCAAGTCAAATCATTCGGCCAACTCTATTGTACGTACAATTCACTCCTCTTGGTAATCAGGAGAATCATATATAAATGGGCGAGTTTTACCTAACAAACATCGATGATTAGAAGAAGCCAGTATTATAGCGGAGACAGTCATATTCAGAGTTGTATTTAGCAGTTCAACGAGTTCACCACACAGTTATATTCACTGAGTTTTGTTGTGTTTAGTTCATTTATATGAAAAAAACCCTCTTTTTTTTTTTTTGTACATAAGTTTTTTCTTAACAAAATTGTAAAGTGTTTAAAGGCAGTATAATTACGACGCTACTTTTCAACATAGTCCCCAGCAATATTTATAAACTTGTCCCATAGTTCTTCTAATTTGTGTATGCCTCTGGCATAAAATTGTTTCGAAGCCAGTTTTGCACCTGATTTTTAACTTCTTCATTGGATTGAAAATATTTCCCACGTAGAGGCTCTTTAAAGGGGTCCAAACAAATGGAAGTCCGATGGGGCGAGGTGGGGTTGTAGGGGGGATATGTATGGAAGGATCTCCCATCTCACTTTTTGAAGTGTTTTCTTGTGTTAACTGTACCGTATGTGGGCGTCAAGTTTTTTCGCATCTCGCACAAATTCTCTTGTACTGCAGTTTATACTGAATAATGTTATGGACAGTTCCGACACTCGCGCTCACTTCAACAGTAATACGCCTGTTGTCCTGAATTAACGCATTTTTCGAGGGAGGAAGTTGCAACTTCAACTGGTCGTCCACTTCGTTGCTCGTGACACTGACACTTACGCGACCACTTTTTAACTATTCTACTCATTTGTAAACGTTCGAACGGTTCAAACAATTATTCCCTTACACTTTCAATATTCTTTCGTGGATTTCACTATCTTTGATATCCTCTGCAACTAAAAATCTAATCACTGAGCGTTGTCCTTCCGAGGTGCCAATGCTCGAGCGGATTCCCCATTGTTCACTGAATACATTTGAGGTTATGATTACCAAATACTCTTGAACAGCTGATGAGAAACTAAGTAACTAAGTATGCCAACTTGACGCGCTGAAAATATTGTATTAACAAATTGTTTCTGAGCTACAGCGATTTATCGTTACTTATTGAATGACCCACATATTTATTGTAAACAAAGGGTGGTCATACTTCCTGTACCGTTCGTGCTACAAATACCCACAAACATACATAACAACATCAACCACAAAATACTGCGTTAAAAATGAATTGCATTTGTCGATTTTATTTAAGCAAAAATACGATTGGCACACAAAAATCACTCGGCGATTTTTATTTTTGGAAGAATGATGTATGATCAGATTACAACACGTCTTTCTGGCATTCACTACTAACTCATGTGAGTTATAGGTTTCAAAATTTACTGAAAATATGGGTCTATTTTTGGAAGCCGCTCCTGGAAAGAGGGACTTGAAATCTAATTAGATCTATTGATTTCAGTATTTCATGAAAAAACCTAGAAAACTGTTTTCAGTTCTTGAAGAATATTTACTAAAATTGAGGACAGGAAAAATCATTGTTTTCCGCTAAATGAATTTTCTTTGAAATATCAGAGCAAACAAAAATAAGTTTGAGATTCTAGATGATCATATTATTCATCTTAACTTGTCTAATAAACTTTTCAATAAGGATTGTGATTTATACAAAAAAAAAAAAAAAAAAAAAAAAAACAATCCTGACAATTCATTCCAAGTGTTCAGAATTATGATGAGGAAACAGGGAGGTAAAAAAATACACTAACTCCAGAACTAAATAATAAATCAACATTAACTTCGGGTAATACCTTTCGATTTCATTATGGGGAGAAAGGAGGCTAAATCCAATATATTCACCGTGTTCTTCCTTGATGAAGTAGTGAAGTAAAAATATAAAGGAAAGGTTAGATTACGACATATATATATTTATATTGTGCCAACCATAATTCACTATTTATATAAAAAAAAAAAAATTCAATTTAATATCAATTCTGACAACACACTTTCAAATATTTTAAAATAAATTAATTTGAGTTAAAAAAAAAAAAAATGATAATAAGTGTCATATCCATTTAAGAATAAATATAATGTCATTTGAGAGAGACTATTACTTGACTACAGACTTTTCCTAGTGCAAAAATTTATTGAGATATGTGAAGTGTTGAGTACTTGCACTAAATTCCAGACTAAATAGAAGATGTAACTAATTAGAAAAGTGTTTTTTTTGTTTGTTTTTTTTTTTACTTTCTCTTACTCCTAGTAAGAGGAAGTATTGTAATCGTGTCACATTTTCGTTATCGAGTTTTCACCGGAAATATCCGTTTTGAGGACCCTGCGTGCGTGTGTGTCTACCTACGTATGTATGTGAACAGCATAGCTCAAAAATGAAAAACCATAGAAAGTTGAAACTTGATATTCCACTTTAGGTATCACCATGGATATGACAGTACGTTATCTGTCAAAATTCCTCAACCGGAAGTACCATTTTACTAGTTTTTTTTTTTTTTTTACGTTTTTGCGATTTTCTCAAAAATGGCTCAAAATGGCAATAAACTTTGTTATATCAACTACATATACAAAGTGCTACAAACTTTTATTTGAAACATTTCTCCGGGAAAATTCATTTAAGGGCACTTCCAGGTGAGAGGGGGTGGGGTTAGATTTTCATCTAAAGTGCTATTTCAGTTTATTAGACAATTCTGCCAACTTAATAATGTTAATTAGAATTAAATATGTTGTTGAAATTCCGAGTTTGAAAAAAAAAATCGGATAATCGGAAGTGCGTTTATTTTAACACTTTACTAAATGATTTCTTCACTTTTACGCGATTTTCTCAAAAATGGCTACAACGATTTTCTTGAAATTTCGTATATAAACTAAACATGCAAAGATCTACATCTTTTATTTAAAAAATTTCCCTAGGGAAATTCATTTAAGCGCACTTTTCGGGGAGGGGTGGGGTTACAGCTTCCTCTAAATTACTAAATTGTTGATTATACAATTTGATCATCCAAACAAAATTAATTAGAAATAAATAGATGGCCAAAATTACGAGTTTTAAGAAAATTAGTAAACCGGAAGTGCTCTTTTACTGAACTGTTTTTTTTCAATTTTCGACGAATTTCGTTAAATTTGCTACACAAACTATAACATTTATCAATTATAATTTTGAGAACAGGAGTAAGAGAAAGTTGTGTGTGTGTGTTTCACACCAGATTTTTTTATTTTCTCTTGAAGTATTATGAACATGTCAAATTTTTAAAATGGAGTTTTTGTTAGAAATACATTTTTTTGAAGTCCTCATAATACGAAAAAAAAATTATTTTTTTTTACCACCTAGTGGTAGTTAAAGGAACTAAATATATATATGGATCTTAAGAAAATTCATCAAACAGATTTTCCAAACTGACGTAAGAGGAAGTTTTCTAATAAAGATTAGAAGGAAAATTACCTTGCCTAATCTGTAATATTTTTTATTTTAATTTTACTTGTATTTATGTACCAAGCCTATATATTTTTTTATTTTTATTTATGTTTAGCAACAGAACTGGGTTCGGCTAATTTGTACAAGTATCAACTGGCATGATCTACACAATCCGGGTCATATCTAATTTGCATAATTCCTCCAATATGTTACGGTAACAGAGAGTGATTTTTAGTTGATTCGTTTTTTTTTTTATTTGAATCTGTGAGAAAGAAATGTTTTTATTTTTTTTTTATAATATTATAAAGTTTGCACACTTGAGTTGCATTTTAATTTGCAAGGAATATATATAGGCATTCAGCCATTTTTTTCGTCGAGTAGCGTAGTAAAATTTTGCATTGTATAAAAAAAACAGAATTGGCCGGTGAGGGTACACCTATAGTGCGAGATAAAGACAGCTCTCTTGTCACATTCTCTTCTTTCAGGCATAGAGAACAATTCGCGGAGTTGCAGTAACACCAAATATGGTGAGATGAAGGTACGTAAATAAACTCTTAAGGAGGCTGTCTGGCTGACTTTTCCGATTATATCTGTGCAATTATTATTCCAAATTTAACGAAAATCCTTAAAAAAAAAAAAATCAGTTTTGACAAAGAAACACCTTTTGGCTAGGAACACCGACAATTCATGAAGATATCTCATCTTGGAAATCCAGCTTTGTGAGATAACTTACCGTGGTGTTTGAAGCCCCCTAAATACAGTAGATAATCCTTGAATGATCACATAAAAAGATCCTTCACATATTCGAACCATATCCTCATCATCAACAACCGAAAGACGACGTAATCTTGGCTTATTTTAACTCTTGTCGCTCATTTCTGATACGTTTGCAACCGGATTCGAAGGATACCTATAAGGCTCCGGGTTGGATAGAAGTACAGCGTCTGCATTGGTGGGAGAGAACACCAAGACAGAGGCAGGCAAAACTCTTTATTAAGTGACCTTTGCCTAAATTTACCTGGGATCTACTGAGTCATAGCCGAAGGGATATAAGGCTAATAGTGGTCTACTAACAGGGCATTACACTACTTTTTTGAAGGGAGGCCAATGCACCGCGACTCTTTTTGATCTATTGTGCTATGCCTCTGGGTGCCGCAGGCTATTGCCCACACCACCCGATGTCTTCTCTGAAAATCCGTTCTACAAAACCTCCATCAGGTTGAGATCCCTGAGGAATCCCAATACCCTGACAGGCTCTAGAGAGGGTATATCCCCCTCCTCCACCTGGTAGCCAGGTTCTTGAATCTTCTCTGAGTGGCAGCCTCGCAGTCTGTAAGGAGATGTAATGGAGTTTCCTCCAGCTCCCCACAGAATCTGCATGAGCTGTCACTTTCCAAACCCAGCTTCACCAGGTGTCCTCTAAGTCGGCAATGGCCCGTGAGGAAACCCGTAAGAACGCGGAGCAGCGCAGGCTCCGATCTCCGTTGGTTATAATTTCCCAAGCAGATCTGCAGATTGAAGAAGCCGGCCGCAAACCAATAAGGGAGTACCAGAGATGAGATCTCCTCGTCTCCTCCTCCTTCCTAAGTTCCTCCAACAGAAACTGATCGCTGACCCCCACAAAAAGGTTCCGGCTCTAGGAGCGGTGTCCTAGCGTCTAACTTGGCCAGGGCGTCGGCCATCTCATTACCTTCAATGCCAACATGCCCCGGTACACCACGTGTTACTTGCGGATAACGCGTTATGCCGATTCTGCAAGACTGAGGAGGAAACCTCCGGCACACATCCTTTGTGAGTGTGCCGGCCTGGCGAGGATAAGGTTTCTTCAACTGAGGACAAGCAATCCCAAAGTCATGAGCTTCATGACGGAGCCGCTCTCAGCTTTACTAGGCCAGATTAAAAGGACGAAGCTGAGGGATGTGCTATAACTTTATGGGATCCACAAATAGACCTCTTATTGTAGATCGCAGTGGAATGAGGCTCGCCCTCCCCGTTTGAAACTGAACTAATCTAACCAAAACGCTGCTCTAAATCATAAATTTATCCTCGGACATTTTGGATATAATAGCAATTAGCAATTTATAGTATGTGTACACGCGTAGGCATGAACTCGGAGGCGTTAGAGGGCTTAATGAAGCACGCAATTATGAAAGTTAACAAAGGCAATAAAGCGTTAATTGGCTTACATTGAAGATGCGGTTATGATGAATGAGAAGCGTATGTTGAGCCGGAGAAGCTGTAAAAGACGCCAGGTATCGAAAAAGGGTTTAAAGGAGGCTGTGTAAATGTGTAAATATGTTCGTGTATGGGTGTGTATGAAGTAAGTTGCGGGAAAGGTAAAATTAGTGAATGAAGCGGTACGGAAGCGTGCGTCCGTTGATGCGAATAAGACCTCTCGGAAGCTGGTTGGCGGCAGAGATGAAAGGCTTGTGTTATAAACGCAATTCACCCAGTGGAGGTGGTAAAATTTGATGATGAAGCATTAAATGATGACGCAGAGAACAAATACACATATATGCACGTGAAACCAGCCAAATCACAAGTGAAGAAAAGGGATGAATAACCAGGTAAAGGGGGGTGGCTGTGGAGGGGAAACCAACTTTCGGAGACGCGAGAGAAGGCGCGAACGCGCCAGAGAATTGGCGGGACAGAATTAAAAAGGGAAGAAACAGGATGTCTGGCCGGACGACGCGGGCGCGCGCGGAAGTTACTAATGCGGACACAATCTGGCAAGGCGACGCACAGTATGTTTGGGTTTATAATTGAATTAAAAGGATTAATCATGAACAGACGTAAAAAAAAAAGGATTTATTATCAGATTCCATAGATCACGAAATGTTTTCGTTTTTTTTTTTGTCATTTAGATCAGTGACTTGTAATAATAACAACGTCTATTTCATTCAAAAAAAAAAAACAATGAAAATTGATCAGCAGTCTCACAAAAAAGGTTGAAGATTCTTCAATTTTGTCTAAAAACTGTCATATAATTATTTTGAATCTACCATAATAATAATAATAATAATTAAAAATTAATTACGTGTCTGGGAATTATTGACCTTGAAAAACAAGTACTTATAGAAAAATTTCCTACTGTTTCTAAATAAACAATAACAGTGCAATAATTTTCTTATGTATATAAAAAAAAACACTTAAATATTGAAAAATTAAATAAAAATACCCCCAAAATGGAGAATAGTAATAAAGTAGTAAGTACATAAATATTTAATAAGAATTTCGACATTATTTATCACACAGTCTGGTTATGTACTCGTATATTTAGATACTTACACCTTTCCACTGAAAGATGTGGTGTGATTATTTAAAGTACGCTAAAAATCTTTTAGATTCGATCTTCAAAATGAATCCTTTATAGTTGTGATGAAACCTTTTGAACAGTTACCACCTAGAAAGTGAACAAAACAAAAGTATATAAATAAACTATCAAAATATTTACTTTCTAATGATATATTTACAGAAACATCTTTCTTTCCTTCCAATTGTTACCAAGTTTTTGTTTATATAGTTTGTTTTTTTTTTATTTTATCGCTAAAAATTTACTAATAATTCCAACTATTGTTTATTTAAAGCCCTAAAAAACAAAGAAACGAAAAAAAAAAAAGAAAAAATATTGTAAATAATCTTAATAATAGTAAAGAACCAAGGAAAATCGTACAATGCTAACTGAGCATTTTTTATTACTCTTTACTGAGCATTTTATAAATAAATGCGATGTTAAAACCAAGCTAAAAAAAAAAATCATTGCTTTTATAAGCATTATTAGATACTTCCTTGTAGTACTTTCCACGTGTACGGGGGGGGGGGGCTAATTTATTAATTAACTCCAAACTAGGGCTATTTCACACAAACTTGTTCAAAAACTTTCTTGACGCTTTTTTTTTTTTGATCCCGTTTCTCTTGGCATTGTTAATTTTAGTTATTGTTTATTTTAAAATTAACAGTAACAAAAGAAATGAGATAAAAAAAAATTGTTACAAGAAAGTTTCTAATAGATTAGATTAGATAAGGTTCAAATAGATAAGATTCTAAAGGGGGAATTGGCTCTTCAGCTTACGCCACCACTACACCCCAAGGATCTATTGTGGCACCCCCCTAGTTGGAGGCCCTTCTCCAATCCTGTCCTTAACCGGACTATGGAATTGGGGGGGGGCTCCCAGGTGATCAATTAGAGCACCCTCTCGAGTCTCGCTTGCCTTAAAAGACTTAATAGGTCCGAGAGGGGGCCTCGGCTGAGGCTTGTTGGCACCAGCTTCTCTTTACCAAAAGAGGCGATACCCTAGCCAGACCAGCCCTTCGCACTGACATACCGCGTGCGGCGCCGTCTCCTCTTCTTCCTGACAAAACCTACACAGGCTATCCATTGCCAGGCCCATGCCAATGCATGTGCTTATTTAGTCTACAATGGCCAGTGAGAACAAGGCCTCTAGTAAGTATTTGGTTTCTCTAAAGTGCTGTAAATAATGGGGTTTCCCCGCTATTTGTACCATTAAATCATCTCTACGGTCCTTAAAAGACGTTTAGTCTTCCTTAAAAATAACCACATATGTTTCGATCACATGTTTTTCTTTTCCATTGCTTCATAATCATTTTCGATAGTACGTCCCCTTAACATCTTTCAATCAGCTTAATCAGGGTGTTTCACCCATCAGTGTTGTTGCCTTTGTATGTTTTTTGGAGGGGGACCACGCTGCCCATCTATTCTATGTAATTGGCACAACCACTGAAGTTGTCCGCATCTTAGAAATCACGGTTAGAGCAGATCATTTTTTTTTTTTATAGAGCTGTTCTGCATTCTTCCTGATCTGATATACTCCATTTCATATGATGGGCCAACAAAGTGTTCATGACATCTTTCTCTCCTAGCAATTAAGCTGTAGAAGTTCATCTACAAAAGTGCCTCCACCAAAAGAACCTCCATCACTCAAGAGCCATAAGATAACGAACTCACTTGAGGATTGTTTTTATATATGTTGCCATTTTACGTTTCGGAACAAGTTTTTGTTTCGAAAGATTGGTCCTAATGTTCCTTAAGAGATCTATTTCCAACTTTTAATATTCTGGTCGTTTCTTGTCCAGACATAGAATCAAACCAAGATATTTGAATTCTTGAAGAAACTTCGTTGAAACAGTGCTCTCTATCTATATGGTTTCGTCTTTATTTCTACAATTTCCTTATTAAGAAGAAAGAAAATATTAGAAGATTTATATAAGCCGTACAGTATAAGAAAAAGTTTGAAAACTTCATTGAAAAATTTCAATATTTTTGGACACCAGAATCTCAAAAATGATTTGATATTTTGAAGTGTTGTTTGAGAATTAGGTCATTTTTTTTTTTTCATGACCTTTTTAACTGACAAGATAAAATGGTTTGGTCAAAACATAACTTCAATATTTGTAGCTCCATTTAGACGTTATGAGAAGGAGGGAATTGCAAAAATTAACAGTATTAGGAGGAAACTAGATCCGAATACAACAAAGGAAGGTGTTGAACAGTTTTGCCATATCTACTACATCCGTTTAGGAGTTATTAATGGGGATGGTCCTTATTCGTGGAATGCCCTTGGGTATGTAGGTGATTATTACTGTTTCTTCATGTCATATATATTAGTTCAATCATTCGCTTAATTTGGCCTATTTTTATGAGGTCTTTTTATTAATGGGAAGGCTACGAGGGAACAAATCTGAGTTTTTCTAACACATCAAAATGTTGAATACGTGGATGGATATGCAATGCTGGATAACATTTGGTCGTAGCATGCATATTTATGTTCTTGACCGGTTTCAGATTTTCATCCATCGTCAGAGCAAATTAATCAAGTGCGTGTAGCGAGTTCACTTCAACATAATGTTTCTGTTACTTGTTACTCACACTTGTTGGATGAGTGCAGTGGGTTGTCGGCAGTCTGAAATGCTCATTGGGGGCCCGGACGGAGCTTTGAGTAGTGGGGTCCGATGTCTTTCACGGACCTCCCTCAGGTATCTGGTTGGATTCCTCACTGGGCATTGTGGTTTAAGGAGACATCTCTATATAATGGGACTTGTGCCTGACCCTTTTTGTAGAGTTTGTGAAACTGAGGAGGAAACACCCATGCATTTGATGACGAATTGTTTGGGTTGTGAGGAGATTAGGTTTAGGACCTTCGGCCGGAATAGGATGTCGGTAGAGGATCTTAAGCTGTGTCTTTCTAAGGTTTTGGTCCGATTTGTTCGGTCTGTTGTGAAACTTAGATGGCTAAAACCTGGGCCTGGATTTTCATTCTAGTCCCAGTGGTTGTTATTCTTTAGGGGTAGCTATATGGGCCCTGGGGCGCTTTGGATAGCGTAGGGTTTTGCCCTCCCCTTTTGCGAATAATAATAATACTCACACTTGTTGGTTGTATATAATTATGTACTTTATAAATAGCCTAATTTTTACTACAAAAGCTTTTTGGTTTTAGGATAAAATCAGCCACTTCAGGCTTAAAAAAAAAACCAACATATGGATAAAATAATAGCCCCTGCAAATTTTTCCAGAATAAAGGGGGGAAATAGTTGCACTTTAATGCAGGTGAAGGCGCTTGTTATGGGCTGCTATTAGAGCTGATCTGGATCATCACTTTCTCCGAAGTTATACTTTCATCACCAGCTTTCGTTTCTCAATCATTCTCATTACTCTCAAATTATAGTGTAATACTTCTCTCTAATAATGCCTCATCTGTATGTTAGTGTTCTATCGTCTGAAGGTAGGGGTAGTTCTAGAGAATTTGCAAAAATTCATGTTTTGTTGTTCAGAATGGATGTTGCAATAGGTGAAAACGCCGGAGTATAGTGGGTAGGTAATGTCTGACATAAGAGTATGTTTAGTCTTGTAAATGGTTATGAATGAGTGAGTACAAAAACGTAATTCCCCACCAAATTTTTCACAAATATATTATAAAAACAAGAAAATAAATAAATAATCTATTTAGAAAAGTAATAACCGTTTTATTTATAGTAAAATTTTAAAGTATGAGATCTGGCTCATATCTACGTTTAGGTACACCTCCCTCATAACACGGCCAAAACTAGACATAACCAGTGCATCTATTTATAGTTATAGCAGAATGTGTGTGTGTGTGTGTGTGTGAGTGAGAGAGAATATGTGAGATGAGTATTTATATGAGCCAAATTGAGTTTGGCTGCGTCATCGTTATGAGCACACCTACTGTCCCCCCTCCTACCCCGGCCGCCTACTATCGAACTACACTCTCCCGCTCCATAGTTGGGCCAGTTTGTGCGCTCCTAAAGAAAGAAGAGGCGGCACGTTTCTGCGATTTACACAACAACAACCGTTTAGTAAGATTTGCGTCCCTGGCTACCGGCCAAAATGCATTCCTATCTCCATGGTCCTTCTAGCTATATCATTTTAGAATAACCATCACACCACTCAATAGCAGTCTTAGAGTTTTATTTAGATCTGGTTTATTTTTTTTTTTGGAGTTAATTAAAGATGCACATTAAAATATACAAAATCTTGTATGAAATACACTTACACGTCATTGTTATTGTAAGAGAGATAACACTTTATTAAAAAAAAAAAAAAAAATTCGCAATGGTGGGGGCTGCAGAAATCTGTTGAATTGCTCACGTAGCAAAGAGAATACTAATCAATCAAATGGTTGAAAATAACGCAATTAAAAAACTATAAAAGCAAATATATAAAAAAAAAAAAAACCAGTTTCGACATTAAGGACAATTTTCTTTAAAACTTGGGATTTTCCTCAAAATTTTAATTTCCCTAACACGAAATGGCCTTTTTTCAGTAAAAAAAAAAATCTGGTATGAAACACTCACACAACTTTCTCTTACTCCTGTTCACAAAATTATAATTAACAAATGTTATAGTTTGTGTATCAAATTTAACTGAAATTCGTCTAAAATTGAAAAAAAAAACAACAGTTTAGTAAAAGCGCACTTCCGGTTTACTAATTCCGGCTATTTATTTCTAATTAATTTTGTTTGGATGATAGAATTGTATAATCAACTATGATAGTGTGATGGATGCAAGAAACTTAGAAATAATATTAAATTATAAAAAAAATCAGAAATGTGGCATTCCCTTGCAAAAGGGCTAGCCAGGTATACAAGTCCAGTTACTGGTACGGTACAAGAACAATTATGGCATTGTACTACCCCTTCTCCTCAAACGGGAGGAATTGAAGAAACATAGAAGAGATATTTTAAAGACAGACTTGTGCTAGAAATCAAGGTGAAAGCATCAGACCAGTAGTATCCTATACCAGTATCAAGTTATAAGAATTTATTATAAGATTTTATTGTGATTCTTAAAGTACTTAATTTCTCTTAGAGAACATATTTAAATTAATCTACCAGTGTGTTCTTAATTATTCTTATACTTCTATATTTTTCTCAAACATACAAGCCCTAATACAAAACCGCTCGTGCTACTTGCTACAAACACACATCATCACACAATAACATTACAATAGCTATTTAGAGGAAGCTGTAACCCCCCTACCCCCCCCCTAAAAGTGCCCTTAAATAATATTTTCCCAGAGAAATGTTTTAAATAAAAGATGTAGATCTTTGTATGTTTAGTTTATATACGATGTTTCAAGAAAAATCGTCGATGCCATTTTTGAGAAAAATCGCAAACACGTAAAAAAAAAAAAACTAGTAAAGTTGTACTTCCGGTTGAGGAATTTTGACAGATGACCCACTGTCGGATCCCATGGTGATAACTAAACGGAATATCAAGTTTGAACTTTCTATGATTTTTCGTTTTTGAGCTATGCTGTTTACATACATACACCATTTGCTAAAAACCACTTTTTTTGGACTCAGGGGATCTCAAAACGGATATTCCCGGTGAAAACACTATATCGAAAATTTGACACGATTACAATACTTCCTCTTTACTAGGAGGAGTAAGAGAAAATAATAACGTAATAAAATATTAAAAATAAAAATAAAACTCATCAGATTTAGTTAGATTCTCCTGGGTAGTGGAGGACCTCAGTCATATCAAGTAATCTCTCTCGACATGGTGAATTTGATTATTTTACGATTCGTTAGGTTCGCTTATAAATCTATTGTTATTTATTTATTTTTATATACATATATATATATATATCATTTCCGAATACAATATTCCATATCTTTGATTAAATATATATTTTATTTCGTAATGTTTTAATCTTTAACCCATGTAATTTGTTCACTTTCTGACGTATTGTTTAGAAATAATGTAATAAGTGATTGTTAGTAATTATTTTTTTAAATTTTTTTAAAGGGAAAGGTCTTTGATTCAGTTCCTGTTTATGTAACATAAAAAAATTAAATCAGAATTAAAAAAAAAATTAAATAAATGTAATTATTTTTATCCTTGTTTCATATCCTAATTTCAAGTATGATTGATTCAACGTCTTCCTTGTAGATCACCAATTACTTCTACGTAATAATAAACAAATATTTAAACATGTGGTATTTTATCCATCGTAGTATGCATATTTCTGCGACAGATAAAATACCAGAATTACGGACCCATTCACATATCCAAATATTTACACAATTCTTGGAAATTTTATTAAGTGATAGTAGAGACGTAAGATCAATTGGAACGGTTGGATGTCTTTAGAAAAAAACAAAAAAACCAGTAATCATTTGCAGCTCTTTGCTTATAATACATCATATTCACATACTGACACAAATGATAGTTTATGTACTGTGTAATGGTTGTTGTAGGAGGAGATGTTGGTTGTAGATATTGATAGATAAATAACACCTCAATATCGGTATAAGATATATAATTGAATATATGTATATGACTGACTGCCAAGGACTGTATACTTTACACTACAAGAACTGAACAGACAGACTGACGTGGCTAAACGATATGTACAATTCAAGTGTAAGACTGTGAACAGAATCCTCTTTTTGACTCTGTCTCTCGTATATATATCCAACTGGCCTCTCCTCTCCTCTCTCTCGAGAGGGGCTCTTTCTCTCTGATGCGTGGTGGGGGTTCACTCGCTAGTGTGGATGAGTGATGGGGGTTCACTACCCCTACATACTGCTAAAAACGTTGTCATCCACCGCTGATTTTGACGGCGAAAACTTGTCCAGCAAATCCTGAATATCCACCAGTGAGGGGGGGGAATCTAAAAAAAAAAAACAACAAAGTATTGTACTATTTTGATAGTTGCATTTAAAAAAAAAAAAATAAGAACCATCTATTTTGGAATCACTGAGTTACATTTTTAAATTAAAGATAACCAATCAATCAATCAATCATTGCCTAAATTTTTGCCCTCCTTGAATTCTTTCACCATCAGTTGACCTAGTACGATAGCAAAAAAAAAAAAAAAAAAAGAAAATACTATCGAACAATTAGCCTATAAAAGAAAATAGTTGACAATCGACATTGTGTTGACACAATGGGGTCACAAATTAAGATCTTAAACAGGCATGCATGACAAACAGTTATACTTTGTTGCGTGTTTTTTTTTTTTTTTTTAAATACATATTTGCATTTTATTATTATTTAATATTATTGTAAGCTTTTCAGTACAATCATTTACTATGTGCTTATTGGTTTATCGCGTGACTTGACAAATATAAAATGCTCTCCATTGACTTTCGTCTTTATTTGAAATGTGATGAAATTTTTTTCGTTTTTTTTTTTTTTTTTTTGCGAGTAAGTGGATGTGTGAAATCTAAAGCAGCACACTTTTGAGTATTTTGCAATAGTGAAAAGTTATGTCCTTCCCACCTCTTGCATTCCAATTAATTTTATGATTGTGGATTTAGAACCTCGAGTTTGTTACTATCGGGAGATCGAGAGGGGCGTTTAATGAAGTTTTCTAGCTTTAGAAGACTCAACTCTTGGTCTTGAGTTAATAATCAGTGAAATCAAACGAAAGAACATGATCTCAGGAAAGGAAAAGTACAAGTTGGCGGATAAGCTCAATAAAAATTTGAAGAAGTATAAACAAATTTCCTTACCATAAGTCCACTCATAAATTTTGAAAATGTAATGTTTAAAGAAATAAAAGGCTGACGCCTCCATTTTACGAAGATCACTTTTTCGCGAGGGCCACGAAGATAAGATTCTGGTACTTTCATTAATAACCGGCGGAGCGGAGACCAGGATCCTCCCAAAGTCTGCCGAAAGTGAGTGGCTAGTCTCAAAAAGAAAGATCATGAGGAAAGAGTTTGGTTTTGAACGAATGGAAAAAAACGTAAAAAAATCAAGAGCTGTACAGTCTTTTTATTCAACCAAATTGTCCGGACTATACAAGTGAGAAGGCGGAATTTATTATTAGGTTGGAAGAGCAGGAAATTTCCCCCCTTCTCCACCAAAAAAAAATCTTTTAAAAGAAAGATTGTATGCCATCAAGAAAGTTAGGGCAACCAAAGTTGCGATTGGTGGCTGGGATGGCCGATGATGCATATTTAATGGAATCACTACCTCTTGTTGTGGAAATCCACCATAAAGTGCTGGTCTCCATATTGCCAATTCCAGCCGTAGCAAGCGCTATTATCGCGCACTTCAACTATGCTTTACCCCCTCTGACACTGTATGGACAACTTTGACCCTCCAACTACCACCAAATGTTTGGACAAATGGGAATAAGAAGCCGGCCATCAGAGGGGGCTTTAACTACATTTCCCTAATGACATTTAAAACAAGCAAGAGTTTCAAAGTAGCCATATCCTCTTCAGGATGACTTATATCAGCCAACGTTACCATTTTACATACCATCACCAACATCCCTCTTCGCTCGTTTACTCTATCTTCAATATATTCTTTCGTCTTCTCAAAGTTAATTAAATCTAAATTGTATAAAATATAAATAGAGATTTTATGTTTTCATTTATACCATTACAAGCTACCAGTTGCTGCTGAAGAAGCCTCTTAGGATTGAGAAATTGGATTGCACTTGCAGAAGGCAGAGAGAAAACTGGCAGAATCCAAGACTCACTATTGTTTTTTCTAGTCATAAAGACACAGAGAGTTTTGGAACTAAATAATTCAAGATTCAGATTGCCAGATTCAGTCAGTAGCAAGGTATTTCAGCTCTTTTCAAAACCAAGAGAGACATAATTATTTTTCTAATATCATATTCTGAAGGGACGCTATCAAACACAGCTAATAAAAAGCTGGTTAGGACTGTACTTTGACCATACTGGTGGCAGTATTATCTGTAACAAGAGTACACTTCGAGCGCTAAGATGTGTACAGATGTCGCATTTGCGGATAGTCTGTGTCAATGGATCTTTCGGTTGATCGTAAGAATCCAGTATACTGTATCGGAATCAAAACCCGTCACACGAATAACTGACTTCCTTTATAACTACTATCTAATGATTATATTGATTATTATACTTAAATAGGCATAAAATCGGATTTATTAATAATAAATAAATCATAAGTATGTGTGTATCTACGATGATTAGATTATAAATCAACTTATATAATTATATTGCAATATGTATATAATAACTACATTCTCTAATAATAATAATAATAATTGAAGTTGTAAATGTGGTGGAGAGAGTGGTAGTTTTTTTTTGTGTCGGCTGGGTGGTGCAGTATGCCCAGCCTAAACAGAAAGGACGTATGTGGTAATTTGAACTGTTTCAATATGTACCATAGAGAAATAAGATGGGCGCGGCCTGTTCTCTAGAGGGCACCAAACACAGACCTTGCGACACCTGTAAATTTACTATGTGTTCTTAATTCTTTTATTACTTTGCCAGTATTATTGTAAAATTATTGCTGACTATTTTAATTTCGCTAAATGACTATTTCTTTATTTTATTTTTTTTTAAAAAAAAGAAAAAAAGAAACTAAAAAATTAAATTTATTAAAGAAAAACACGACCCAATTCTATGGCTTAGACTTCTACTACCCCCAACTGTTTTCAACTTTATCATAAATCATTGCTTAATTTAATTATTTAAAAGAAGTTCAGCAGTAATTAATTCTTTTTATTAAAATTGCATTTAGTCAAATATTATTAAACTTTGAAAGAATTGATAAATTACTTTTGTTGGCATAATTTTATGACTAATGTCTTAGTAGATTAAAAATGTCTTTTTACTCTGTCATAGATCAATTAAATATTTTATCCATAACAAGTAATTAAATTAATAAAATGAAATATAAACGTTTCTAAAATGATAGGCTTATAGTTACTATTGATTGTGTTGTTTGTATAGTGGACTAGCTAAAGATGATAATTTACTGATAAACTGTGCTGGTAGTCCATATTTAGGACATCAAAAACGCTACTTATTTATAAAGAAAATTCTTAGCATAAGTTAGATGGAGCTTGTTGTTTAATCATGTAACCAGATTGAGTGTTGCACTTGCAACAGGCTGAATTTAGATGCACAGAACATACTAACAGTGGCGCTAGCCTGTGATAGAGATAAAAAATATGATAGCGTGGTACTGTTATGCAATGTCACTTACTTAAAGGAGAGGATGTTTGACTTACTGAAAAAAAAAAAAAAAACCTCGCGGCCGATATTCGAATCAAGACAATACTATAAGTGAAGGTCATAATACTATTAAGTGATGGCAATCAGGGGCCGCTCTTAGGGTGCCAATTTGTACCGGGGCGATGTAACCGCTAGAGCAGGAGAGTTTTTTTTTTTTAAATCAGGCAGTTTGAGGATTTATATCAAAATGTTGTAGACAAGTCGAACGTACCAGTAGCATGGAATGTACTGTGTTATAAGTGCAGTATGAACAGTGACGCTGACTGGCAATAGAGATAAGAAAGATATCGGAGCGCTGTTGTAGTGATCCATCGCAGACCTAAAAGAAAGGCTATTTGACTTAAAAGAAAACCCTAAGAGGCAATACTCTCGAAACAAGGCTATAGAATTAAAAGTGAAGGTAATAATTTTGTATGCAATTTATAAGGCGGGTCAATAGTTTTTATGGGACAAGACTTTCGAGGACTTTATATTAAAATAAATAGGACAAATTCTCCTTAACTTTCTTTGGTATTAAATTTCAAATGTTATTTGCTGCTTGCAGTAGGTACGGTGTTTTTGATGCGCTCCACTGGGGCCACAAAATAATCACCTCTCTAGGTGCCAAGATTAGTACGTAGGTCCTTATCACTCCGCTACCTCTTTGTTTATGTTAAAACAAACACGTAAAATTTGACGGTAAAGAAAGTTTGGCATTATTTTAAAATTATTTGTACTAACCAGGAGTACAGTGAGTGTGAAATTGAGTGTGAAAGGGTGAGTTTTTATTTTTTTTTCTTATAATTTCGTTTCTTCCAAAGGATTTTATCCAGGAGTTATGGCACTTGAAACACTAGGTATTTTTTAAAAATAATATTCCAAAGATAAAATACCAACTATCTATTTTTGTAATGATTTGTATATATCAAATTTTTGAGCAGTAGGTTATTTTAAATACCCTAAATTAATAGGCAGGAAATTTGAGTAATATCAAAAAAATTGAGATCTCAAAAAAAAACTTATCTAATAGACGAATTGTTAAATTTATCATAATTATTATTTATAATGTTGCAAATTAAACCGACCATGCGATAAATACTCCTAGAAGATAATAGTATCTAGGCGAAATAATACGTAATAAAAAAAATTGATTAGTTAAAAAGACATAATTAGATAATATTGATAAATTGCTATTTAAAAAAAAAAAATTATAAATGTAGGTCAATTTAACATGACATAATATCACGTCAAATTATTTCAAGAAATAAGAATAGTTAGTATTTATTTTATAAACATTAACAGAAAAAAAAAAAAAACTAAATAGAAAAACGTAAGTTTACTTAGAAACACTTATTGTTTATCGTTCATTAATAAATTTAAAAAAAAAAAATAAAACTTGTTATCTATTGTTTATTATTAAAAAATAATTATTATAATACATATCTTGGCCAGTTTTTGTGGATAATGACGGAGTTAATTAAAAATGGTAGTACCTGTAGATAATAATAAAAAACTATACGTCACGTAATATAGTTTGATAAACATAGTAGTGTAGTGAATATAATATAGAATTAGTACAATAACCTTAGTGGAGGTCTGCTTGGCCGAGTTTAACTTGTGAAGGCCTTGTCTGTCCTTTGTGTGTGTTGTCATTCAACACAGTATTAACGTTTGTATGTGTGTGTGTTTTGTATGTGATTGTGCCCGCATTACGTGTATGTGTGTTTGTGGGTGTTTCTTTTTTTTTTATATATATATATATATATAAAGCTAGTTTTATTTTACACTTAATTTGTTAACACTACAGATTAATTCGATAAAATGCAAACAAGTAATTTGTGGCTTTAAGACTTCTAAGAAACTGGCCAATACTATATTTAATTAGAATCCAAAAAACAACCCATGCATTTCCAAGACTCCCAATAACTCGCATTAATTACAGTATCAAATCCTACAAGATTTTTTTTTTGAGCCTTCTGGACCCATAAAGGTATCTGGACCCTCCCAAAAAATAATGAACGAATGAATGAATGAACACACGAACTGGCACTAAACTAACAATTTATATATCTCACGATTTTGCTGAGTAAGGAGAGAAGAGTGTATAAGAGTGAGTAGAAAGTGTGAGTGAGTGAATAGTGAATGATGATGACCAGTAGCGTGTTGAATATAGAATAGGGTGGTGTGATATGACAAGTTATAACTCTTGCTAGTTCTAACAGTGGTGAGATAGTAGCTTCGCTAGCGAGGTGAAACTCTGGTAGAAGCCCATTCGCCAATACATTGCAGGAAGCTTGACAGAAGATGTAATGCATGGTGGAAATGGGCTTGGTAGCGCTATGGATGCGCCATCTTTTCTGTGGCGAATTTACTGGCAATTGGATTTCATTACTGACCAACTCAAGGATGCAGACCTCCACAGTCACAGTCCACAGTCACCACAGTCACGAACAAATCGCATTATTTACTTAAAAGGAAATTTCCTAAGCGCTTCCACAGATATCCTCTTCTGAACAAAGCTTCTGAATCTAATTTCCTCCAAAACCAAGCAGTCTGTTATAAGATGGATGGGTGTTTGTTTCTCGTTCACTCACATACTTTATAAAAGGGGTTCTGGCATGAGCACCATTACGCAGAGATGTTTCCTTAATAGGTCACATTTCATTCGCTTTGATCAAAGGATAAAATAGAATAGAATATAAAAAGTAGAAGGGACCACCCGGGTTCTCCGCGACCCTAAAAAAAATTATTTATTCGAAATCCCCCTCCAGCTCCCACCCCTCCGGTTAACTTATGCTAACGTATGGACTCAGAGCATCTGTACAAATCTGATGTTACAAGTAGGGTACTATAATGTGTGGGGTAGGGTGGTGTGTTCGGTGGAGAGAATTTAGGTATGGTAGATGAATTGAGAAGAAGACTTGGTTAACATTGGTTAACTAATATATTAATTAAGAGACACAGACTGCCTGGACTTTGCAATAGAGAAATGTTTAAGGTAGAGTGGTATGAAAATGACACGTGGCGATAGGATGTATTGAACTGAATTCTACTGTGTTTTTATGAACTGTCCGTCGCTATATTTATACAGCTTCTCACACTCCAGTCCGAGAGAGTGGTTGAGCTTCTCTTTGCTCTCTTTGGTTGCTGAGCTTCTCTTTGGTTGCTGTTACAAGCCGTTTGAGAACCGTCATCTCCGGGAGCTTCAATCTTGTCAGTTAAATTTACCACATCGCGACCAGTGATTCAACGTCCAATTTAGCAATCTGCAAAAAAAAAAACATGTTTCTCAAGTCAAGGAAATGATTAATATCAGCCAGAGTCTGAGTAAGCTCATCTGCTTCCTAAGTCACCAGTGCTCGATGGCCTACCACAACCTTTAATGGCCAAACGGCGAGATAGAGCAGATGTGGGGTAAGCTTTTGGGACAGTCCTTCTTTCGCTTGACTTTGGCCATTGGTTATCCTCCATCAGGCCTCTGATTTGCTCGAAACTCAGGCCATACAAAACCTATTTGATCACTACCTATTTGATAACGCTGCAGATCGATCAACAGTTTAATCGGGACCCATAAAATGCCTATTTGCATATATTCTGGCGTACTCACCATCTTTTCACTGTCCACATATCTGCATGCCATAGTACATAGTTAGAGTAAAATCTTTAGAATTGCCCATATGAAGGATTGTATATAGTTCCACATCAGCCTGGAATTGATAATATGGTAGTCATTGATATGACCTTAATTGCAGCCTGTCTAACGAAGTATAAACTCTAGTTTAAATTATACTAAAGTATCAAAATAGGTTTTCCATTCTTATCAATCATTTCTGGGTTTTGTTGAAGGTAAATAATGATTTTGCTGCTAATTTGATGTTATTGTTTCTTTGTTGCTGTTATGCAAAAATCGTTTACATTTTTAAAAGGAAGTTATTTTCATGGTTAATTATGTAGACAAATAATGGGATAACCTTTCTTTTTCGTGCTATTAGTAGATAGGAGACGTGAAAAGTCTTTGCAATCTTGATGAAAATTACAACTTTAAACTTGCCATTATTACATCTTCCCACTTTACATCGATAAACTGGTTTAGAGAAGTAAACAAAATATGTAGTATTATTGTTTGATGCAAAATTACACCAGTACTGTGGCTCATTCTTGCTATTAAAACTGACATAATTCAAAAAAATATCTTGAGCGCCATTTTGTTATTCTGAAAACTTTCAGCATATTGTTTATACACATTTTGGTATATATAAAATGGAGTCGTAGCTTAGAATTTATGGGCTTAAATCGTATTCATTGGGCATCCTCCCAACCACTCTCTCTCTCTCGTATTTCAAAGTCAAGAAAATTTTACCATTATTTTTATTTGGTATATAAAAAAAAATAAGTCAAATAATTTGAGTCATTAACTTTTGAGATATTTCAAAGCCATTTGAAAAAATCAGACGTGATATCATATTAATTTACGAATAAAGTCAAATTTACAAGTAACCTTAACAAAAACTTCAATATTACCACATACTAAATGTAATATTGATGTCACCTTAATATTAAATGAAATAAATTAAAAATGAATATCAAACAATCAAAAAGTCACCAGACGGCCTTGTGAACCAGTTCTTCATTGCTCCTGAACTCCATAAAACTGTTTATATATATCGCAAGAATATCAATTTTGTATATATTTCTGTATTAATTACATAAATACTATAATATAATTAGCCTTGAGCAAAAATTTGTTTATATTCGACGATTTTTTTTAACTTTTTATGAATCATATAAATTGTATTTTTAAAAATTTGAATTTCCTCTGAGATTATTTTGTTTTTAATTTCGATTTAATTCTTTTGTTTCAGATAAGAAATAACGAGTACAGATCTCTAGGTATGTAGTCCATAGATTTTATTTGGCATTTTTATTGTAAATATAAAAAATTATGTTTTTTTTTTTCTATTACGTAATATCTGTTTTTATTGTTTGTCTGTGGGGAGGGACGAAACCCTTCGCCACTCAAAGTCCCACTGGAAACAACAACAACAAATTGGGGGGGAAGGGGATAGCTAAGTGGTTAGCGTACTGGACTCCCACGCGGAGGAACCGGTTCGAGTCTAGCTGATTAGTCCAGCTTAGATTTTTTTTCTTCCTAGGCGCTTCTACATTTCACTGCCCGATGATGGACATTGTTGTGTGTAAAGAGAGAACACTGTCCGGAAGCCGGCAGTGCACTGAGAAGGCTCCGGGCGCCAATGACCTTAGATGTTGATGCGCCTTAAATTAAAAAAAAACAAAAACAAATCGGGTCTAGAACAAATATCCAGACCTAGGTCAAATCCATATAAGATTCACCGCAGTACGAACATCGGGCAACAATCTTAAAGGGAAATAGCCTAAGCTCTTCCACAGACATCCTGTTCCGAACAAAGTTCCTGAATCTAATTTCATCACAACTCAAGCAATCTATCATAAGATGGATGGTTGTTTTCTGTCTCACAGACACTACAAAATGGATCCGGCATGAGCCCCATTACGTAGAGACAACACTTGCCCATCATCGGCTCCTTAAACCATAATGTCCCAAGTAAAGGGATCCAACCAGATACCTGAGAGAGTTTCCCCGTGAAAGACACAGCAACGTCTCACTAATAGCCCTGTCCGGAGATCTCCGATGAGCGTCTTGGACTGCCGACAACTAACTGTGCTGATTCATAAGGATGAATGCTGTGAAGCTGTCCATAACTCGAAGCTTGACAGACATGTGCCACAAGGCACGCCAATAGCAGGCTTCGGATCAATGAAAGGGAGAGAGGCGCCTAATTTGGCAAACCTGTTGTCCACCTCCTCGTTCCCAAAAATTCCCATATGACCTCGTACCCAGACTAGAAGCACTATCTTCACATAATACCTAAATATTATTTGAATATTAAACAGTATTCAAAAGATAAATAATAGAACTGTACGGCTTTTGATTTAGCACATCACAAGGGAAGCCCTAAGCTACTTTCATTCTGCAAAAACTTCAAAAAAAATAAATAAATAAATGGAATAAAGTTCGGTTTCCGGTTGATGGAAATCTCGCTGCCAGATGAGGTAGGTGGCACGTACGTAAATAGAATACCAAATTTGAACTTTCTATAATGTTTTCATTGTTGAGGTATTTGAGATATTCCACATGGACACATACCAACCACTCATAATGACTCATTCGCTAAAAAATTGTTTTCATACTCAGGAGATCTTAAAACACTACTTACTGGTAGTAAGAGAAAGTAAAAGCTGGGGGGGGGAAAAAATAATAAAAATTAAAACTGTTCGTCCCTATTAAAAAGGATGGCAAAATAAATTTACAGAGAGATTGGATGGGTGTAGATTTACAAAGAAAATGGCTGTAAAGCCCCGGCTACTATTATAACTAAATATGATCTATTGTTATTGTTGTTTACACTTTGCTGGCAGTGTAGAAATATGCAGATGGTAATATCTGCATGGATATCATGGTGAAGTTAGAACTCGCCTTGTGGATGAATACAGAACTCCAGTACAATAGGCTAGGTACACATATCGACCATTTCTGTCTTAACGGAGCTGTTTTTAGGTTGCAGAAATGAGGCCAGTAGTACTACCAGCTTGTCACCCACTGTGGTGGGCCATTTTACCAGAGGCCTAACCTGTTGCGCATCTTGATCCCTCTACTCCCAGTTCTAGGCAACTTACTACTACGTATCTCTATCGCCTAACCTGCAATATTGCGATGATCCTAGTATATTCCATAGATCCTATGACATTTTCCTTTTTAAATATTAAATACTTATTAAGAAGTAAAGAGACAAAAAAATCAGCTGTGTGAAACACTCGCACTTTAATAAAAGTGTGAGACACTAAACTTAATAAAAGCCTCTTTTTGAGGAACACTACTTCTTCCCTTTCCCCCCCTTCAATTAATAATTTTGGAAAAAGTGTAGGGTATAATTGTACCAAAAGTTGTACGGCACTACCTAGAATGAAACCTGTTGGTCTAAGGAGAAAATTGCAGAAAAAAAAAAAAAAAATGGTTCTGTAAAATCGCACTTCCGGTCAAACTCGGGGTTTTGGAAACATATTTAATTCTAATTAATATTATATAGATGATTAGATTTATTATTTTAAAGGGGATATGCATTGCGACCTGAAAGATCTAGTACGCCCCTCGGAGCATTCACAATGCACTCCCAGCTTCCGAGCAGTATTTTCTAGCTACAGACAACACTGCCCATCATCGGCTAGTGAGCTGTAGAAGCTCCTAGGAAGAGAAAATTCAAAGGTAGCACTGACCTCGAACCGGGGATCTCCGCATGGGAGACTAACACGCTAACACTTAGCTAATCCCTTCCCTCCTTATAAATTTCATATTAAGGAATAAAGGAATTGATTAATATTTAAACTATCTAATTAAATTTAATGTTCCAAGAAAATAAACATTGGAAAGTAGTTAATTTTCAAAACTCATAACATATATGTCGGTTCTTATAATTATAATTTATTTGTTTAATTGAACTAATAATTAGTTCTATTCCTTGTTTTAATTTTGTTGCAAGAAACTAGATTTTGATTGCATTAGCTCATGCGTAGATTCCCATTTTTATAGCATTCTTTCAATACTTTGTGGACTTCGCCCACATACATGTAGAGAGATGTAGATGTTGGTAAGGGATTATCGTACTCCTATCTGAAAGATCTATTGTGCCCCCCCCCCGAACCTTCTCAGTGCCTGCCGGCCTCCAAGCAGTGTTCTCTAGCTGCAGACAACACTGCTCATCACTATACAGTGAGTTGTAGAGGCTCCTAGGAAGAAAAAATCTAAGTGCAGCAAGCTCCGCTTTGCTAGTCCAGCGCGCTACCACTGAGCTAATACCATCTTTCTCCCTTGGCTTACCCCACTTAACTAGAGACGGAGAACCTAGGTTGTGTACTGTGTATAGGACTTGTAGTGGCTTGAGCGGTTTTGTAAAGGGCTTGTGAGTATATATGTTTAAGTATCGGAAATAAGAAAGTAGTCACCACTGCTAACAATAAATATATTCTATTAAAATAATAACTACAAGTTATTTGCAAAGTATGTATAAACTTATTAATATATTGTGGAACAGGCATTGATGCTAAAAGAGCGAAAAACAAGTGTTCTACTTGGATGTCTACAACAGACTGTACTTGTTTGAATCCTTCTCTTCATAGTTCAAATCCTTTCAAATAATGCTGATATGTCTGGGAGGGAGTTTTATTGTTTTACCCTAACTGTTTCTTGCCCTTTGTCTCTTGGTTTGCATTGACCTAAATTATAGTGCTCTGGCTCTTTCCCCTTTACTAAAATACACTGTTTGAACTAGGTAAAATTAACAAAATTATTTCACTAAACTATATTCCAAAACTATTATTTTTTTTATTTCTTTCTTCCATTACAAATTATGTAGTTTAAGTTATTGTGTTCTGTTCTGATGAAGTGCAAGGAATACTGGAGCTGTACAAAACCCGTAAAGTTGCTACGCTCCAAGTAACTGCATGCAACAAATACCCCATGCAAGCAATATAGATGATACAATCTTATAATAAACTAAAATAGCATTTTTAAAAGTAAACATCTTGCATTTTCCGCTCTCAAAACCCTGTTAAATGAATTTTCTCTGAAAAAATGTTTCATACATACATACCATTCGCTAAAAACATTTTCTTTTACTCAGGGAACTTGAAACATATATTTCCGAAAGCAATTTATCACGATCGCAATATAACTTCCACTTACCAGTAGAAGATTGAAAGTAAAAGATTGATGAACAAGTAATAAGAGAAATCAATATACAATTTGATTTATACGTATATCTACAGTAATCTTTGTGTGATTTGAATCAACTTCTATGGATAAAATAATTCAAAATATATAAATTTTTTCTTAAAAAAAATGAATATACTTGATGCAAATATGCATTCTGCTCCAAACCTATCAAACCTAAAATCTAAAATAGATTGCCCTATAATGGCAGCCTTACATGCTTAGAGAACACACTTGATTCACGACGAAGTTTTCTCGAATTAGAATCTATTTGTCACTATGATGTTGTAATTGAATTTTTTTCTAAACATAAGATTTTTATCAACTAAGATACAAAATATATATATATATAAAAAAGTGAAGAAAATCAATTTTATAACGGTGTAATACATTGTAATAACTATTACTTATTGTTACGTGTTTAACAGAAATCAGAACACTTTTCTTTTTTTTTATATTATTATATATTTTTTTTTTAAATAATAACTGTTCTGTTACTGCATGTCAGAGTTTGGCAGTAGTTAAATACAAAAATTAGTTAACTATTTTATTTTTAGCTAACAATTACTAATAAATTAGTTACAGCTAAAAATTACAAAATATAGTTGGTAATTGTTTTTGTTACAACTACTGAAGTTATAGTAGTTGAAAAATTACCAACTGTTATAGTCTTATTCTTACTATTTATTGTTACTTTTTGAAGTGACGAGATTCAACTCGTAACTTTTATTTTATTTTTTTTTTTTTTTTTTGAAAAAAATCTGTATCAGATAAAGTTTGGATACTTAGAAAGTAAAAAATTACCTAAGAAATAAATAAGTAAAACAGAAAATTTAGTAAAAAAAATCTGTTGTGAAACACTCACACAACTTTCTCTTACTCCAGTTCTCAAAATTATAATTGACAAATTTTATAGTGTGTGTACCAAATTTAATGAAATTCGTCGAAAACTTAAAAAAAAAACTGTTCAGTAAAAGCGCACTTCCGGTTAACTAATTTCCTTGAAACTGGGAATTTTGGCCATCCATTTTATTTCTAATAATTAATTTTGTTTGGATGATAGAATTGTATAATCAACTATGATAGCACTTTAGAGAAAAACATAACCCCACCCCCAAAAGTGACATAAAAACTAAATTTTCCCGGAGAAATGTTTCAAATAAAAATTGTAGCTCTTTGTATGTGTAGTTGATGTATCAAGCTTCAAGAAAATCTTTGGAGCCATTTTATGAGAAAAACGCAAAAAAGTAAAAAAAAAACAACAACTAAAGTGGCACTTCCGGTTGAGTGATGATTTTGACAGAAGACCTACTGTCAGATGCCATGGTGATACCTAAACGGAATATCAAGTTTCAACTTTCTATGGTTTTTTCGTTTTTGAGCTATGCTGTTCACATACACACACACACACACACACACACACGCAGACCATTTGCTAAAAACAACTTTTTTGGGCTCAGGGGACGTCAAAACGGATATTTCCTCAAAACGCATATTTCCGGTGAAAACTCGATATCGAAAATTTGCCACGATTACAATACTTCCTCTTACTAGGAGTAAGAGAAAGTAAAAAAAAAAAATTCACGCCACCGACTGTGTAAGATACTTTAGGATTTTTTCTAGTCAAGCGACTAACGTGGAAACCCTCATACTAGACTTGAATACACGATACAAACTTCTGACTCTCGACTTTTTGACAAACGATCAAAAAATTATCACTAAACAACAAACAACTTATCTATATACAACCATACTCAAACCAGTTTGGACATCAGAGATACTTTCCGTGATAGCCTGCTTCTTTTTGTGGACATCGACCAGTTTTAGGTGCTCGCCTATCATCAGGATGCTTTTTGTCAAACCGTGTAATAATATAGATTTGCACAGAGCAAATTTAGTTGATACTCTGGTCTTTAAATGTTTTTGTTAGGGCCTAACTAGGTTAATAGGGGTGTTGGTACGTGAGTGGGAAAAAATACTACACATTTTTCGGTCTTTAAAAGGGGGCATATTGTTCCATTTAAAAATGGAAACATCCAACACGTTGGGGGATGTATAACATAAACTTACGTTTTTACGTTTTTTGAAGGATTAAAAATGGATGCTTCCATTTATAAGGGTACAATATATGCCCCTTTAAAGACCGAAACATGTTTTTTTTTTTCGACCACTCAGGTACCAACCTAGTTAGGCCCTAACAAAAACATTTAAAGACCAGAGTATCAACAAAATTTGCTCTGTGCAAATCTATGTTATCATACTGTTTGACAAAAAGCATTCTGATGATGGGTGAACGCCCAAAACCGGTCATGACCACAAAAAAAGAAGCAGGCTATCACGGAAAATATCTCTGATGCTTGCCAGCTCTGCGAAACCAACCACAACAACAATTTGGACATATTATGGAATGGAATTTTGGGGTTCAGCCAAACCATCAAATATATACAGAATCAAATCCTTCCAGACAAAGACACCTGGTCAAATCGCATCCGCTCTTTTACTTTGTGTATAAATAGTACCCTACATCGTTCCATACAATGTTTCCGAAGCGATAAGATCCCGCTGCATCAAATGCCATGCCTCAGTGTCATCACATCCCAATCCTCACCCAGTCATCCAACTTGTCACATCCACACCACTCGAACATCCTCCACTCGAAGCTTGAAGCGCCGATGGATGGCCGCGTGATCTTCTTGTTGAAGCAAGTGCCCGCTGTGCGGCGAATGAATTATAATGCTTTTTACTTATCAATGAATTCTCTCCTCTTACGTCCTTCATGTTATTTTGTATTTGTATTTATGATATAGCGACAGTTTCACTTATTGTAGAAAGTGTACTGCAGCTGTGAAATAAATATGAATTAAAAAAAAAAAAAAAAATACATTGTAACTACAACTTAATTAAATGAAACTGTAGTTTAAGAAACATAATCTTGTTGCAAATCTTGTTTCTATGTTACAAAACGAAACAATACATAAAGAGACACAAACACAGAAACTATACAACAAGCAGCACATCGACTGTACACTAAGTATTCATGTCAAACTGAACGGTCATACAAATCTTTCACATCAACAATTTACAAAACAACTCTAGTTCCAGAAAGAAGATTAAAACGGAGATGGCCACAAGACTTGTTACATCCACCGTAGACAGACTTCGTACTGACTCCACTGAAGACCTCACTTGAACGACATTATGTACTAGCATAATTACATTCACACCCACAACAGTCATTTCACTTCACATTTCATTTCTTCACTTCATAAACAAATCACTCCAACAGGGTCATCAATGGTCAGTTCATTCTCTTATAGACAGCAGCATTACAGGCAAAATACATTTTGTGTTGGCACTGTATTACAATTAATAGAATATATATATATATGTATATAATCAGGAAATGAACAAGAAAATAAACACTATTTATATAAAGGATATTAATAAAGTAGTTGGCACTATCTAAAAGGTAAACTTCAATGAAACTCTATCTTCATAACTGATTATTAAATGGATTTATTTTTAAAAATTATTACAGTAAATAATTATATCAATCCTGTATAAAATAATTGTTTACATTATATATTTATGTATATATATATATATATATACTATAAATTGCTTTTAAACTTGTTTTGATTTCTCTTTTAATATCTTGTTTTCATTTGTTTATACATTTTGTTTACATTATTATCTACATTTTTATCTCAGATAGTATGCACTATGGAATAAATAACAACAAACAAATTATTCTTTTCTTAATCAAATTCTGAATGTAAATAGTTATATCTTTTCTAGTTTATAAATAATAGTATTTCTTCCTAACTGACAACTCTAATTTATTTATTTATTTATTTATTTATTGTTATATAAAATTAAATATTAATAATAAACAGGAAATATAATCAGGAACTGGACAAGAAAATTATTATTCATTAGGATTATGTATGAATATATGGGAAACATATATAAAGTTAAATTCAATTAAACTATCTTCATAATTGATTATTCTAAGAAATCAGTAAACGGATTTATCACAGATAGCTCTGGATAATATATTTAGTAAACAGAGCTGTCAATAATCACTGAATTGTTCCAAAGTTCATATATTTTTGCTTCTTGAAGTGTTTCATTTCTAAAAAAAATCTGGTGTGAAACACTCACACAACTTTCTCTTACTCCAGTTCTCCAAATTATAATTGACAGCTTTTATAGTTTGTGTACCAACATTAATGAGATTTGTCGAAAACTGAAAACACTGTTCAGTAAAAGCGCACTTCCGGTTTACTAATTTTCTTGAAACTCGGAATTTTGACCATGTATTTATTTCTAATTAATTTTGTATGTATGATAGAATTGTATAATGAACTAGGATACCACTTTGATGAAAATCTAACCCCCCCTCCCCTAAAGTGATCTTAAAAGAAATTTCCCAGAGAAATGTTTTAGATAAAAGTTGTAGATCTTTGCATGTTTAGTTTATATACGAAGTCCAAAAAAAATCGTCGGAGCCATTTTTGAGAAAATTGCAAAAACGTGAATAAATCATTTAGTAAAGTGGTAAAGTAAACGCACTTCCGGTTATCCGATTTTTTTTAAACTCGGAAGTTCAACACATATTTAATTCTAATTAACATTATTTAGATGGCAGAATTGTCTAATAAACTGAAATAGCACTTTAGATGGAAACCTAACCCCACCCCTCCCCCAAAAGTGCCCTTCAATGCATTTTCCCGGAGAAATGTTTCTAATAAAAGTTGTAGCTCTTTGTATGTGTGGTTGATGTTTAATGTTTAAAGAAAATCGTCGGAGCCATTTTTGAGAAAATCGCAAAAAAGTAAAAAATCCAACTAGTAAAGTGATACTTCCGGTTGAGGAATTTTTACAGATAACGTACAGTCTGATCCCATGGTGACCTCTAAACGGAATATCAAATTTCAACTTTCTACGATTTTTCGTTTTTGAGCTATGCTGTTCACATACATACATACACACACACGGACACACACACACAGACCATTTGCTAAAAACCACTTTTTTGGACTCAGGGGACCTCAAAACGGATATTTCCGGTGAAAACTCGATATCGAAAATTTGACACGATTACAATACTTCCTCTTACTAGGAGTAAGAGAAAGTAAAAATTTGACACGATTACAATACTTCCTCTTACTAGGAGTAAGAGAAAGTAAAAAAATTGGAATTCAAGACTAATAAATTATACTAGAAATTACCGATACACTAATAAACGAAACTAATCAACTTACTCGCATTTCACCATTAACTGGCATAATAAAGCAAATAGAATTATAGGTTTTATTGATTTAATTGAAGCAGTATAATAAATACAGATTTCTTCATCTATTTTGGTTTTACGATAGAAAGGGAACTACTATGACGTACCCTACTAGATCTAATCATGGATATTTTAGGACTTCAGAAATCTGAAAAATCTTGTAAACGACTGAACTGGAGAGGGCTCCTAAACACTCAACTTACTGAATTTCCATGTTCCACAAGTGCAATATTAGACAGAAAAATACTTTATTCAAAGTTAAACTTATATTGCTTATTTAAAATTCAGTTCCATATCCAGACTTATAGGAATCAATGAACTCAATGAATCAATGAAAGTGACGTTACCACCAGATCGTGATATTTTTCACTTGGGATTTAAAGAATTTAAAAAGTCTTTATTATCATTTTTATTTAATATATGTTACTAATTTTTGTTTGTATGTTTTTAATTTCATTGTTATATAACTTCTTAGCTAATTTATTTTTGTCTTTTGATCATTTTCTGTTTAAATTCTATTATTGTTAGTTTTATTTAATTTTTATTATTTCTATTCTCTTCTATAATAGTCTTTTTTTTTTATTTTATTATTGTTTTTTGTTTGTTTTTTTTTTTAGTTTTCATTTTATAGTTATTGTTTTCCACATTCAGTCCACCAATTATAGTCATTGTACTTACAATACAATATTTTCTTTTTCTCTTTTCGAACTTTTATTTATGTTCTAGATTTTTTTTTTTTTTTTTTTTTTATGACGTATATTGTAACTAGGCATATTCCCGTCAAAATAAATAAATAAATAAATGAATAAATAAATCTTATTGAAACACCATTATTCACTGACTTTCTCTTACTGCATTTATTTATTAATTTGCGGTTAAACATATATATATATATTTTTGTTTACACTCTCTTACTTTTAGTAAGAGGTAATAGTAATAAGTAATTAATACTTCGCAAAAATGATTAGATCGTGGCCACGTTTTCGAAATTAATTAAATTTTCAACGGATTATTTACGGTTTTTTTCTTTGGGTACCCTGAATATGAATTTTTTTTTTTTTTTAGCGAATGCTCTGTTTGTATGTGTATGTGTTTTAACAGAATATCTCAAAAACGAAGCTCAAACTTGATATTCCATTTAGGCACTACAATTGCATCAGACATGAAAATTTTTGGTAAAATCCAACAACCGAAAATTGTAATTTTACTGGATTTTTTTTCCCTTGTCAGTTTTTCGTGATTTTTCACGAAAACGGTACCTAAACCTTTTTTCTTTAAACTTCGTATACTATCTTATTGTTTAAATTATATTTATTAGATTAAGAAAAAGTTGTGTGAGTGTTTCACACCAGATTTTTTGTTCATAGGTTTCCTCAAGTATGAGGGTCTAACTCTCTCTCTCTCTCTCTCTCTATATACATATATATGTATATATATATCATGCAATTAACAATACAGTATCGATTATGATTCAGTACTAAGCCTCCAATGGTGACTTACATTGCGTCTTCCTCGCAAAGTTCCTCACCAACTATGATCTTTTTTTCCTAGAAATTTCCAGATAATTCTGGATCTGCCTCTTTTGCTTTTCAATTTAAGCATTTCTTTGGGCACCCACCTTTATGGCCTTCTCTTTAGATGACCGAACCACGCAAGTTATTTCCTGCTGCTCGTCGTCAAGGATTGATTTCTCTCTATCGGTGACTATTTTCTTATTTCAGAATTAGAGCTCTTACACCCAGCATACTTATCAATCCGTAGACTTGAACCAAACAGAGAAATAAAATAAAACTACCTATCCATTAATTTAATCAGATTATGATATAGTCATAATGAGAAAAATGCCCAAGATATAGATTGTTGTAGGGGATTATCACACTGCGACCTGAAAGATCTACTGTGCCCCCCCCCCCGGAGTCTTCTCAATGCACTGCTGTGTTCTCTAGCTATAGACAACACTGCTCATCACCGTACAGTGAAATGTAGAGGCTCCTAGGAAGAGAAAATCTAAGGGTATGCTGGATTCGAACCCGGGACTGAGCTAATCCCTTCCTTTTTCGCTTGGCTTACGCCAATTAACTAGGGACAGACACCCTAATTTGTGTACTGTGTTTGTCCTTTTAAGTTTAAGTGTATTGGATACTGTTCTGACGAAGTGCATGGAGTACTGTGCTGTTGCATGTCGCTACTCCCCTAGTAACTGCATGCAACAGATACCCCTTGCGGGCTAAATACCCAAATAAATTAGCATGTCTTAATGAATAAAATCATATAATATACGTAAAATGCATCAAAGACTTAAATTATAAACATAAAATTTATCTGTAAACTATGCCCAGGGAGTCAATTAAAATATTTTCCACTATCGGAGCTGGTGTTATTGAGGCTGATATTAATCTCGTCTAAGGAAAAAGTTCAAGGTAATCTTGAATCACAAAGCTATGGCATTATTTTCCCTAATCTCGAACTGATCAAATTGTACAGTACATATTATTCAAATTATTTTCAGTACATAGTGTAAAAATAGTTAACTATAATTTCGTTGAAACTACTTTTTGTATAATACGCCACATACGGGTGGGGTATGGGGGTGGACGATGGTTGACGTCACCATAGTATAAAGTATTCCTTACATGAATGACAGAGGTTATTGAACTTTGTCAGTGATAAATATACAAAATAACATAGTTCTTTCATTGTAGATGTTGTTGCCAAATTTAAATTTTTTTTTTTTTTTTTAAATTTTTCATATTATGGAATTTAGATGTGTGTTTCGTTGGACCAGGTTTTTCGAAATTTTATATTAAGGCTGCGTCTTAAATATCCCCCCACCCATCTTATGAAAGATTGTTTGGATTGTAAGCAAATTAGGTTCAGGATCTTTGGTCGGAAACAGGATGACTATGGAATAGCTTAGTCAGTTTCTTTTAAGATTATTTTCCAAATTATTCGTAAGGCTGTGAATTTTGAGTCCTAATCAGAAAACGTCTGAAACTTTGATGGTATCTTGTTGTGGTGGAAGATAATAGTGAAAAAAAAAACAATGAGGGGCAATGAATTTTAATTTGTCCTCATTTTATTCCCTTCAGTAGATTTATAAATGCAAAATAGCGCTTACTTTTCTATTATTGCCAACATGCTCTTATCGCTACAAGGAAATCGTACATACTTAGACAATTCTATTAAAAACCTTTCTCATTACTATAATTGTTAACAGCTGAAGAACAAATGATTGATTGTCACCAGTTTACACCTACCGGTGCATTCTCCAGGCTAAATACGATTTCTATATTTATTGTGTCCGTTCATATTTTTTGAATTGTACTTCTTGAATTCACCACAAACTACTCACGCATAAATCCCTTCTTACTTCTAACTTTCAATACCAGCTCTATTTTATATAGGGCGAAGTGATTTTTGGAAGCTTGCAGTTTTAAGGCAGATTCCGGTCTGGGTCTGCCCAGCACGCCACTACCCTACTCCTTGCATCATTTTTGAATCATTCGTTAACAGAAAATATGGAAATTCTATACAGCAGTCCATAGGCTTCCTCAAATTACCGCTCCAAAATTCCATAGTATTTTCCCCATTGATCTTTAATTTTGCTGTATATGTCCGAGTGGAGACGACATAACGGGACATTGTACAGGCAATCTTATATTATATTTCAGAAATTCCGCACACTGCAGGTTTTATTGTTCCATTTTTGAAGTTTGTATTACTACTAATACAAGAAGTATTTCATGACGAGAATTGAACTTAACAACTTCCGCACTGATACCAACACTGATCCAATCGCCCCCCTCCTTTTCAACGTCGCTCTCCAGACAGTTATCAGAAGGGCGGGATTGGATCAAAATGGAACAATTTTTTCCAGAATGACCCAAATTCTCGTGTATGCAGATGACATTGTCATTATGGGAAGATCACGTTCAAGTATGAAGGAGGCATTTGAAAAACTAGATAATGAAGCAAGGAGGATGGGCCTCTTTTGTTAACGAAAAAAAGACAAAGGTCTTCGTACCGAGGAGAAAAAGTGCCAGTCCATCGCCCGCAACATTACGTAGTTGGTGGCTACCTCTTTAAAGCAGTAAGCAGCCTCCAATACCTCGGTTCTGCAATAAACGAAAATGTGGAAGAGAATGAGGAGATAAAGAAGAGGATACTTGCTGGGAATAAAGCGTATTTTGCGCTTGCCAGAGCCCTGAAAAGCCGGCTCGTAAAAGCCGCTCCTCCAAGATAAAGATCTACAAAACCCTTATAAGGCCAGTCGTCACTTACGCCTCTGAAACATGGACGCTCAAGAATTCGTCAGCAAATCTGTTGGGGACCGGTCTGAGCGAAAAGTGTTGAGACGAATATTTGGAAGAGGAATATGTGAAAATGGCGACTGGCATAGAAAGAAAAATAAGAAATTATATGATCTTTACAAAAGATTTAAACCTGTCAGCGCAGATAAGAATTGACTTGGCTTGGACACCTCCTGAGGATGGAAGACTGCAGAATTTCAGAAAAGATATACGAGGAACCACCTGATGGAGTAAGGCCAAGGGGACGTCCCAAGAATAGATGGAGAGACAGCGTGCGGAGAGACATAAGAAAGTTAAACATAAGTGTGACCCACGCCCTGTCTCTCTCTCGGATAGACAGAGATGGTTGGCGATTGTCGAGGAAGCCAAGGGCAGCTACATGCGCCTGTTGCGCCAATAGAAGAAGAAGATATATTAAGTCATAGGCTTCCTCAAATTACCGCCTCAGATTCCATAGTATTTTTCCCCGTTGATCATTAATTTTGCTGTCCGAGTGGAGACATAACGGGACATTGTATAGGCAATCTGCAGGTTTTATTGTTCCATTTTTGAAGTTTGTATTTCTCCTAATACAAGAAGTATTTCATGACGAGAATTGAACTTATCCAACATTTTGACCACTAAACTAACGTAATATTTGTCATTATTACTTCCAGCAAATTTAAAGTATGGTGTAATAAAGAAAATTTAAAATAGGGTTCAAAATTCCAGTAGAATACAGTATACGACAAGGATTACATACTAGTTTGGGAAAAAACGATCTATGGAACATTTAGCTAGAAAGATGTGAGAAGATTTTTCAAAGTTACGGAAAAAAAGCTAAAGACTGCTAAGTCTTGTTAGGTCGACACGTGCTACAACATCTCCATTTTGTAGAACCAATCTTCCCCCTATCTATTGCCTAGGCTTCCCTATATTAGCCCCCTCTACATTACAGTTTGAACAGAGGGGTGGATGAAGTTACAACGACGTGCCCTATTGAGCGGTAAAACATTGAACCATCATTTGGAGGGAAGGTAGAAAGGGGAACAGATCCAGTTTACTCCCTCTGTAGTAGACTAATTTATAAGTCACAAAAGTGTTGTTTGCTTGTATTCCCCACATGGCCGCTCTCCCAAACTCCACTATCCAAACTACATGTACACAAATATCCACCCTCTATGGAACAACAAATTCCCTTCTGATGTTGGCCTATATTTCCCTCTTGCGCGCTCACTCAGTAGTATTAACTCAACGATGTATGTCATTCCCCCCCTCCTTGTAACTGTCATATAAATAATATATATCTATATATCAACTCTTATGCTTTCAATTTTTTATTTTCCTGTTTTTTCCTTTTATTTTGATTCTTCCAATAGAAATATACACATACAAACTTTTTCTTGCCGCAGTTATTACAATTGTAATTTTTTTTTTCAGATATCAGAAAATTCATTTAAGGGCATTTTTGAGTAGAGTTTTTGGAGTTAGGCTTTTTCTCTAAAATGCAATTTTAGTTTATTACACAATTCTAGCATCTAAATAATATTAATTAGAATTAAATATATTGTTGAAATCCAAGTTTGAAGAAAATCGGTGCGTTTTTATTATTATTATTATTTTTTTTTTTTTTTTCTTTTTTTACAATCCCTCGCGGCCCGCAGGCAAGGGAGGAACCTGTTTTCATTATCTGGTATTACGGTTCTTACTGGAACCGGACAATTGTCCTGTGATAAAGACAAAAGAAAAAGAAAAATATGTCCGTGCTAGTCTCTGGCGTCTTCCCTTAGCACTTCCCTTACAATGCGGCAGGTGTGGAGTACCACAGCCTGCTGCATCTCGTATATGATGGTCCTCCTGATTCCCATCATGCAGAGGCCCTCCCCCAGCGACCGCGGCACAAGTCCCGTGGCTGAAATAATCAACGGGACTATCTCCACCCCTGAGACTCCTCTCCATAAGCAGATATTTCTGCCGCCAGTGGCCTGTATTTAGCCAATTTCGTGGTATACGCGCGGGCTATGTTGGCGTCATCCGGGACAGATACATCAATCAGCCATACCCTGCCTGTTATTTTGTTATGCCAGATCACATCCGGCCGAGTGTTGGCGACGGCATGGTCCGTCAGTACCTCTCTGTCCCAGTACAAGAGACACCGCGCGTCTTCCAGCACGGGCAGGGGGTCATTCTTGTAGTATGGGGGGGCATCTTGAATCAAACTGAGTTTCTGCGCCAACTCTCTGTGTAGGATCCTGGCCACACTGTTGTGCCTTTGGAGATAGTCTCTTTGTGCCAGCAAGGGGCACGCCGCTAGCAGGTGGTGAACTGTCTCCGGCGCAGCCCGGCATAGTCTGCACCTGACGTCGGCGACACCGCTATCGTTCATGATGCGGTTCCTGTAGTACCTGGTGGGAACAACCTGGTCCTGTATCGCGATGAGGGCACCTTCCGTTTCCGGAAACAGCAGCCCACGCGTCAACCAGGCCTCGGACGCCTCCTTGTCAATCAATTCTCCATCTAGTGCTGCCGGATATTGTCCGTGTAACGCCTTTCTCCGCCAGGTCTCGCCCACGCTAGGTGGGGGCTCATTATCCACCTCCACCCTCGTAGGCTCAGCACTCAAATTCAGAGGGGTAAAACCCGTATCACCAGCAAGCATTGCATCTATCAGCCCTGATCCCCGCCGTGCCAAGAAATACTCCCGCATTCGGTTTACCTGGGCTACGTGCTGCGCGATTATATCCACTAATTTATTATTATTATTATTATTTGTCTAGGGGAGGGAAACCCTACGCTATCCAAAGCCTCACTGGGCCCATATAGCTACTCCAAGAAAAACAACAACAAACGCCTATAACAAAAATCCAGACCCGGATCTAATCCATCTAAGATTCAGCGCAGTCCAAATAAATCGGACAATAACCTTAAGCGGAAATAGCCTAAGCTCTTCCACAGACATCCTATTCCGACCAAAGGTCCTGAACCTAATTTCCTCACAACCCAAGCAATCAGTCATAAGATGGATGGGTGTTTTCTCCTCTGTCTCACAGACTCTACAAAATGGATCCGGTATGAGCCCCATTATGTAGAGATGTCTCCTTAAACCACAGTGTCCAGTAAGAGAGATCCAACCAGATGCCTGAGAGCGCTCCGTGAAAAACACAGCAACGTCTCACTAATGAATGGCCTTGTCCGGACCCCCGATGAGCATTTTGGACTGCCGAAAACCAACTGAGCTCATCTCCATAAGGATGAATGCTGTGAAGCTGTCAATGTCTGGAAGCCTGACAGACATGTGCCAGAAGACACGCCAACAGCAGGCTCGGGAAAGTGCGTTTTTAAGGAAATGTATTTTTTTAATTTTCTCCTAGTTTTCTTTAAAACGGCTCCAACAATTTTTCTTTAAACTAAGTATGCAAAACTGCACATATAAAGAGCTACAACTTTTATTTGAAACATTTCTTCGGTAAAGTCATTTAAGAAGGGGGCTTTTTGGGTGAGGGATGGAGTTATGTTTCCTCGAAAGTGTGCCATCATAGTTGATTATTTTACAATTCTACCATCTAAACAAAATTAATTAGAAATAAATAGATTAATAAAATTTTGACTTTCAAAAAAATTAGCGAATTGGAAATGCGTTTTTAATGAAGTATTTTCAGTTTTCACGATTTTCTCCATTAAAAGCACCGACTATTTTTGAGTTGAGTGTTGCCCACCAGATTTTTGTTACTTTCTCTTACTCCTAGTCAAATTTTCGAGCTCGAGTTTACACCAGAAATATCCGTTTTGAGGTCACCTAAGTGAAAAAAGTGGTTTTTAGCAAATGGTGTGATTGTGTGAACAGCATAGCTCAATAACGAAAAATCGTAGAAAGTTCAAACTTGATATTCTGTTTGGGTATCACCATGAGATCTGACAGAAAATTATCTGTCAAAATTCCTCAACCGGAAGTATCACTTTACTGAACGGTTTTTTTTTTTTTTTCACTTTTTTGCAATTTTCTCAAAAATGGCTCCAATGATTTTCTTTAAACTTGGTATATCAACTACACATACAAAGATCCATGTAATGGTACCGCAAAGATAATGCAACCACTGCAGAGAGAAGAGAGGCCTTCTCTGGTTAACAGAGACTACTCTCTGATATAGGCAGGCTAGAGTGGGAGAACCTGTGTATTATAAGCCAGTGGGAATCTATCTAAAGAATCTATCAGATACAACCATACAACTGTACATCGCATCGTGTCATATCTTTACTCACACTATTCATTCTATCATTTTCATTATAAAGTCCAGTGCAGTTAGTGTAAACTTAGCTACATTATATTAGTCTCTTCATATATCGTTCATTTAATCAAATCTAATTTCTCTCCTCAACAACTCCATTATAATCTACAATTTTTATTTGAAACATTTCTCCGGGGAAATGCATTTAAGGACATTTTTTGGGGAGGGATAGGATTAGTTTTCCCCTAAAGTGCTATTTCAGCTTATTACAAAATTCCATTATCTAAATAATATTAATTAGAATTAAATATGTTGTTGAGATTCTGGGTTTAAAGAAACTCGGATGACCGGAAGTGCGTTTTTATTAGAAAAAATATCCTTCAGTTTTCTGTTATTTTCTCTAAAATGGCTCCAACGGTTTTTTTTTTTAAACTAAGTATGTGAACTACACAAATAAAAAGCTACAACTTTTATTAGAAACATTTCTCCGGGTAAAGTCATTTAAGGAGGCTTTTGATGGTGAGATGTGGTTATATTTTTCTCGAAAGTGTGCCCATCATAGTTGGTTATACAATTAATTAGAAAAAGTGTGCCATTATCTTAACAAAATTAATTAGAAATAAATAGATTGCCAAAATTTCGAGTTTCAAAAAAAATTAGTAAACCGGAAGTGCACCTTTACTGAACGGTTTTTTTTCAGTTTTCACGATTTTCTCCATAAAATGTACCGACAAATTTTTCGTTAAGTATTTCACAACAGATTTTTTTGTTTGTTTGTTTATATGTAGTGTATTATTTATTATAATCATCTATGAATATTTCATTAATAACAGCTTTAATATGGAAATTCTTCTATTTTATCATTCACATCCGTTTATGTAATATCAGAAGATTGTTGTGATGGTAGTAGAAAAGTGGGACATTGTTACTCACTCACTTTGCTCATTTACTCAGTGAGGAGAATGTGTAAATAAAGAAATAAAGTTAGAGTGAGGGGCAAAACCGTGGTGGCATTGGCCGTACGTAACTATTTTGATTACTCTGCTGGTACAGAGAGAGTGAGACACTCGTCTGTTTGTTCGCCTGTCAAAGATCGATTCTATACATACAGACTTGTTGTTCACATAAACTTGCCCCGTGTTTTAAAAATTCTTTCTTTTGGTTTAAACAGTTGCCTTAGGCGGTTAAATCACTTCTGCTTATACGGGAAATTCCTTATGATCAGGCAGGTTGGGACGGAGTATGTTGCTCAATCTGGCAGCCAAAAACCAAGAGCTACAGCCACATAGGGCGCGTCACATCCGCAACATTCACTAGCGCTGTTCTGTGACGGCTATAAGAGATATGATATCAGTGGCGCCAATATATCATTTCTATCGCATTTTAAAAAAAAAATCTCTGTATTCTTAAATCATTTTTATTGCTGCTAAATTCAATTTTTCGCTTTTCTTAATTTTTATTAACGAAGTAGGCGGACAAGTGCCTTGTAAAGTAATTCTCTATGCGGACGACACTACTCTAGTGACAAGAAGTAATGAAACAAAGCTAGCCTTGAATATTGCACAGGATAACCTGAATCAACTCAAAACATGGATCGCAAAAAATGAATTAATCTTAAATGAAGAAAAAACATTCACTAAAGAATTTACGATTAAACGGCAAGAAAAAAGTACAAGTACTAATTTCCTTGGAATCATACTTGACTCAAGTATATCATGGAAAAATCATATTAGTGAATTAAATAGTAAACTATCGAAAGTTATCTACCTGTTGCGAAGTCTAAAAGACGAATTACGGGCTGAGACGTTAAGAACTGCGTACTTTCGTTTATTCCATTCCAAACTGTCTTATGGGATAGTACTATGGGGGAGCGCCTGACGCTTTAACCACATTCAGACTGCAAAAGAAGGCAATAAGAATCATTTATAGAAAGCAACCAAGAGATAGTTGTAGAAAATTGTTCCAGACTCACAAAATAATGACACTGACCTCATTGTATATTTTTAAGTGTCTGGTTAATCTAAAAGGAAAGAAAAATATGGAATGTAGAGGAGATAAACACTCTTACAATATTAGAAATAAAAATAATCTACACTTACCAGTGAGAAGATTGGCAAAGTCGGAGTTAGCTCCAAGTGCGATGAGTGTAAGATTGTTTAACAAATTGCCGAGGGAAATAATTGGTCTGAAGACTGAACCATTTAAGAAAACGTTAAAACATTTCTTTAAGGAAAACAGTTTTTATAAAATAAATGAGTTTCTGGAAGAGAAGTGGGCGCTGGGACACTTCAGAATAGACTAAATACAGTGTTGGATAGTGTTTATTTTCTAGTGAGAACAAAGTGCAAACATCAGAGCAAGGACTATTTGAACTAGCAAACTTATTGTTTATTATGTAATTTTGACGTACCTTATGTTACTTGTTATGTAATTTATTTAGGTAAAATAAAAATAATAATAATAATTATTATTATTATTGTATTTTAAAATGACATAAGCATGCTATGATAGATCTTAAAATGAATATGCTTGGATTTTATATTGTGCGAATCAAATCTCAGAATTTATTTTTTTTCAAGATGTCCTGACAAAAGAGCTGAAAAAAATACTGCGGGCTAATTACCCACACATTTTTCCCAAATTAAACAAAGATTAAAAGAAACAAAAAAAAAAAATTCTTTATATAAATTATTTCTGCTAGGTTTAATATGTTATAAAATAGTAACAATATCAATTGTATATATGGAATACAATATATTGTTTAGTTGTGACCCGCATAGATAGATATATATACATACACAGGTAGAGGTAGGTGACATTTAATGTTTGGTATATTCTGACTAGGGGATTCCCCCCTTTATTTTGGGTGTGAGGACCTTGTTATATTTTGGGTGGGGCTGCAAGATCGATATTGTAGAAATTGGAACATCTATTTTAACTCTGTATATGTTTGTTTGTACACCATCCTGATCACAACTTGTATTACACATAATTGTTTAAATTATATAGACTTCCCCTTCTACTTATTTAAGTCCATGCGACGTATTACATCATAATGGTAACGCCTCCATTAATTTGCAATATATAAATAAATATATATATAAGTATATATATATATAAAATCAAGGTAACAGGCGCACCTTCTTCTTGGCATTTTCAAAATAAAAAGTTAAAAAATAAATAAATAAATAAATAAAATAAATAATTATACAAACAGAAACAGCATTATTATTGGGGGAGAGTTTATCTTGACTACCTCGTGCCCGAAATTGACAGAAATCTCTTTCTACACGTGGCAAATATTTTTTTTTTTATTATTATTATTATTTTCCAGTAAATGATTCATCATCTCTCTCTCGCTATGAAGTGTGGTAGTGCTTATTCACATTATAGCATACTCTCTAAGCGGCCTTATTACGTGACTGTATCGCGATGTAAAAAAAAAAAAAAAAAAAAAAAAAAAAACATAAACACCTTTATCTACAGCTATATATCTTTATGGCAGGGGAAAAAAAATATGAAAATAGCTTACAGATCTATAATTAAAGTAAACACGAAGTTCGCCGAGAATCTACGATAAATAATTCAGTCATTAATATTCAGCTTCTTCTGTTTGTTTTCACTGAGGCGATGGGGCTTGTTTTTATTAAAATAAGTTTGAAACCTAGGAGTGTGTTCATTTTCTGTCACTCTTACTTCTGTAAGCGAGGGACTAAAGCGATCATATCCGATTTTCGAAACTGCGTTACTTAATCGCAAAAGAAATGTAGTGGTTCTCCACACACACTAGATTCAACTTTCTCTTACTTCTAATTAATACAATTTAATCCAAGAAATTTTCCTATAAAATTGCAACGTTACAATGTTTAAATTAGGCTCTAACCATAAAAATGGTGGTGGGGATTTTAATTGTATATCTGAGCAGCCGCCTCAGTGTACAAGTCTATGTTATTTGTTTGACAAAAAACATCCTGATGATGGGCGAACACCCAAAACTGGTTGATGACCACAAAAAGAAGCAGGGGCTATCACGGAAGATATCTCTTTTTTCTTTTTTTTTTTTTTTTTTTTTTTTTTTTTTTTATTTAGAAATTTACAATCCGTAAACTTGGTTGGTAGTAGTTATTTGAACCTTTGTACACAGCTAAAAACCATTTATTTTTTGGATTTCCGACGTTTCAGCACTATACGTGCCATTTCCACAGGACCAATTTTCTTTTTACATACTTTGATGCTTTATTAGTCGTATACAGAGGCTTCGTTTTATTTTATTTTAATTTATTTAACCTTTTATGCCAATCCCAATGAGGTGTTGTTGTCCAGATTTTTTTATTGTTAATTAGTAAAAATCTGTTTAAAATTTATATTCGCCTCCTTACGTGATTGAGCCCACGTGGTTGTTCATTTTGACTTTTCTTATAATTTATGTATTGTTTTGTATTATTGTTCGTTATGGCTGTGTTCGTGTGAGTCACCTCGCCAACGCTGTTCTATGGTGGACTCAAAATGGAATCTGGACAACAACACCTCATGGGATTGGCATAAAAGGTTAAATAAATTAAAATAAAATAAAACGAAGCCTCTGTATTCGACTAATAAAGCATCAAAGTATGTAAAAAGAAAATTGGTCCTGTGAAAATGGCACGTATAGTGCTGAAACGTCTGAAATCCAAAAAATAAATGGTTCTTACCTGTGTACAAAGGTTCAATAACTACCAACCAAGGAATTAATGATATTGGAAAGGATAAGTAGGCATTTCAATTTTCTATGGGGCGGACCAAGCTTGCCCTATTCAAAGTCCCATTGGTCCGAAAGATCTACTCTAAAGGTAACAAATATTACAGCCGCCCACGACCCGAGATTATCACCAAGTACTTCATTACTTCCACAAATTCACAGTTCTGGGTTGAAGTATCTTGAATGAAATCCCCTTCTAATCTGTAACAGATTCAACGGCCATCATTAGACTTGTTTAAACCAAGGTGTTACCTACAGAATTTAATGGACCATCAGTCAACGCCTCAAAGTCCCATTTTTGGCATCACGGTTGTTGTGATTGATTATGGAGCTAATTTGTTGCTATTATTCTTATAGTAAGAATGGCACGATATGTGCAAATAATATTACCCACCTTACAATAACCTTAAAGTAAAACAACCTAAGCTGTTCCTTAGACATCCTGTTCCCAACAAAGATCTTGAACCCCTAAAGTTTGATTGGAACAGCCCAAGCAATCATATCATAAAATGAATTGGTGTTTATTCCTTTGTCTTACAACTCTATAAAAGGGCATCCGGCAGAAGTCCAATAATGTGTAGAGATGCCTTCTCAAATCACGAATAACTTAAGAGATATTATCCTTTTGGACATGATAATCAAGTCGACAAGACTCTGAAGTAGCTCATTGCTATATTGGAGAAACGTCGGTTTATGGTAAACCACTAGCCTGGTCTCAACTCTGAAACTTCGTTTTTCATATCTAGGCGCTCTAAGAGAAGTTACCATACCTAAAGGCAGCCAACTAAACTCATTCATAATATGAAAGAATGCTGCGAATCTGCTCCTACTAGAAAGCTGAGCAGTTGTCTACAGATCGATAGCAGTTTTAACAACAAGAAAGAAAGAGAGGCGCCTAATTTAGCAGTGTCTACATTCTCTTTACCAGTAAAAATTCCAAGTTTAATAAAGTTACCTGACGACTTAAGTAAAACACGCCTACCCAGAGAAAAAGGAAAGCAAGAGAAGTAGGAGAGTATGATTTTAGTTTTATGGTTTGGTCAGGTGCGGTTTTGTATCAGATCAAAACTAACCTGCAGAAACCTAAATCAATGCGAGCGAAACTTCAACCAGAAGCTTTAGATATTGTCTTAAACCTGAAGAGTTAATAGATTTAACGCTTGACATGATGTTTGCCAAAGGAACATGTAATAATATGATAAAAACCATTAGAATAACAGTTTGTAAAAGACCATTAGAAGCCTATTGCGTCACCTATGTTATTAAACTGGTGTGCAATCCCTATATCCTGAGCCTGATTACAGTTTTATTAATTTTTGTTAATTGTGTGGCTCTGTAATGGATTCAATTTTCAGCAAATCCATGACGCAAAAGTTGGACTCAATAGTTCCATTAGTAACTGCATCAAGGCACTACCACCGAGTCTCCAACGTCAGCTACGCATTATACCCTCTGTCATGCCCATTACAATATATTGGCGAATAGGCTTCACAATGACAGCCAAAACTCTCATCTAGAAACTCTCTCTAGCGGAAGGAGAATTGAATATAAAGCCGACCATTTGAGCAGCTTAAATATCAACCACCTATCAAGCTTGCCTACTAGCAATCTTCCGTGAGAACAAGCAAAAGTTCTAACTATCCACGGCACTCTTGAAGCGATTCACAACAGTCAATGTTTACATCATTCATCACACTACCCTCAACTATTCACTCTTCGTTCGGTCCCTCAACCCTCATTATCTCATCTTTCTCAAGTTTCTCAGGAAAAATCGTTCAAGCCTAAACTTGAGTTTAATGCCAGTTCGTGGGTTTCTTATTTCACCATCATATTCTTCTATCATTAAAATCGTATTTGAAAACTATTCAGTGGTTCAAAGAGGGTAATCCTCAACTGCGCTGTTGGCAATGATCTACGGACTTTCTCCTCATCTTTAAACTTCGGCTTGATGAGATATTAAGTCAGCGTATTTGAAGAAGTACGAGTATGTATGTAGATATTAATTTCATCAGTTGAGTTAATATTAAAATTTGAAGTAATGTGTGAGCTTTATGTAAATTTAACTTATGCTGTGAATTGATTTTGCATCAGTTTCAGGTGTCAGTAATTTTTTAAAATTCTTTGTGTTTTAATTGAATAAATATCATTCATTTTAATGATTATTTACAAACTGAATAATTTTAAGTTTTTGAAACTCAATAGAGCATTCAGAGTCTTAGGCAAACTCTGCCAACTTTATATTTAAGATTAAGAGATTTTATCCGTGATGGTTTAATTTTGTGATTGGTCAACGATTACAGTTTTGGGCGTTCGCACATCTTCAGGATGTCATGATAAAAACATTGTGATAAAACTATTGACCATAGTACTTTTTGTATGCTCTAGGACACCTAAGGGAGCCACAATAATTTTTTTTTTATTGTAGAGAATTTGGTTTTATAGCAACTCCATCTGCTAATCTAAGACATAAATAGTATGATATGAGTGTGCTTACCGATTTTGTCCTGTGCAAGTCTGTGATATCTACACTGTTTAATAAGATATTTTGAATATGGACTAAACCCGAAACTGATCAGTGACCAGGAATGAAGCAGGCTAGTACGGAAAAATTTCTTGATGTTTTCCAGCACGCGAACGCTACCATAATTTATATTTAAGTATAAAAAATAAAATAAAAAAATGATTGAAGACAATTGAAGTTAATCTAAAATTGATATTTATATGAAATTTAGACTACTTTTCATTCTGTAAGCCAAAGTTAAAAAGTGTACCCTTTCACCGTCTGCTACTTTATTATTTATTTGTGTTTACAGAGCATTTGCGTCAAGAAAGACCGCCACATCTTAGGCCAGAATTTCTTCATCCGGCACTTAGAGAAAAAGGAAGAGCTATACCTCATTCACATATTGTGCCAAAAGTTGATGGCAGGGTACGTATTATATATCTGAAAAACACTTGAATTTCCGGATTTGAATGCTGTGTTGAATCACAAACCATCTAAAAGAAAATACTCACTGTGTTAAGCATAACAAAATGGAGAAGTCTACATTCGTAGAAAATTCGGGCATGAGATAAATTTTGACGACACCAAAAATCCTTTCCCAAGTAAACAATTATTATGACTCTGTCATAAGAAAGGCAGTAGAAATTTAAAAAGTGGAAAACTGTCTAAATAGAGACGATGGACTTCGTCTACCAGAACATGGCTGCCCCCGCCCAGGGAAAGGACAGGGTCAGGGCAGAACAAGGTTAAAACTTCGGCAGGAGGGCAGTGGGATGGGATACTTGGACCTCGTCACCACGCCCAGTCAACCGAGGGCAAAGCAGAGAAAGTTAAGCCCCGTCCACCACTTACAGCCAAGTTGGCAGAAAAAGGGTTATTACGATTAAAGAAAAATACAAAGTTGAGGGCTCGAGGACTTCCTCTTTTTTTTTGTAGGCTAAGGTAGAATAAGACCCTTAGAAGTAAGAAGTAGAATGTAAGGTAATATGTAGATATAGATTAAGTTAGGATAGGCCGTAAATTAAGTTAGGGTAAGATATAGGCTAAGTTAGTTTAGGATGTAGATTACGTTAAGTTAGAAATAGGATAGTTTAAGAATAGAATATAATAGGATAATTAGTCGTAAAAGGAAAAGGGAAGTTGGAATCGGACCTCAGAAGAGGACGGAAGGACGGACGGTGACGGTGAAGAAGAGGGGAGCATAGAGAAGGGGAAACAGGCTACTGTATAACAGTGGAGAAGGTTGCGCGAAGCAACGTGAATTAAGTTAGTTTTTCGGGCCCGAAATGAAATAATTTCTTGTGAGTGGCAACGTCAAGGTGACGGATTTTTCCACCGTTCGACGCTATAGAGCATTCTTTTTGCCCTTAAGGGGATTTTGTCGAACGAGGAACTGCCTAGCTGGAGAGTGACCAATCCACCAACGGAGACAATATTAAATCAAAGAAAAGTCAGCCAAAACCTTAGGTTCTGCCCTTCAAGTCTATACCTCGAAGAAGTAACAAAATACTGGCGAAAACATCAAGTTTCCAGCAAGAAAATAGTGAATCAGAAAGGGGGGACGAGTTAGGTTTCTTTTTCGTTCTTTTCCCTTTTTCCTCGGATAAGCGACACTCGATTTTCATTTTGTTATAGTTATCTCCTTTTTTATTATTCTTTCTCTTTTCGTTTGTATATATTTCTTCTGTTGGTTATAGAAGATAGTTTTTTTTTTAACTTTTTTTCCCCTCTGTACACATGACTGTAAGTAATTTGTTTTGTTTTCTGTTCTTTGTACTGGTATTTGTAAATTTTCTTTTTGTTTATTTGAAAATACAGAGGTGAAAACTGTTTTGTTAAGCCAATCCAAGCCTGTTTGTTTGTCCTCTGACCCTCAAAGGTAAATGTAAGTTTTAGATAGTCAACCGGCACGACAGCAGTGGCCGTGCGTATAGAGTAACTAGGCTGATAACTCGTAGGACGCCGGTTCAATCCTAGCGAGACCCATTCCTTTTTTTTTCTGTTTCGCTCGTCTATTTTTTTTTTCTTTTCTTTTTTCTTCTTTTCTTTCTCTTATTTATTTTTTATTTTTTATTATATTTAATTTGCTACTTATTAATTATTGTAAATACCATTCATGAATAGTACCCTGTTACTTATTGGGTAAGAATAACCTCATCCTTACCATTCCTGGTTTTTTTTTTTTATTTTCATACTATTATTAGGGTTATTATCCTCTTATTCCGTTTATCACTGCCAAAGTTTGTTTCCTTCCCTCTCCCCCAACTCCCCGTAGCAAAGGACCCCCGTCTTCACTGAGCTAACCGGAACGGTACCACCCTATATTCAGAGGGCTGTAACAGGATCCACGCCCCTTTTCTACCAAGGTTCATTGCTAGACTAGCTTTCAAGGTGTAATGACACTGAAGAAGCTCATTACAATATGGGCGAAACGTCAGTTTATAGGAAACCACTGACGCGTTTTCAACACGGAAACTCAAGTGTTTTTCATGAAAATATTCGCAAAAACCTAAAAGATCATATTACATATCTGCTAAAATCCTGATACATGATGAAGTTTTCAGGTGGGTAAAAGCATAACGTATGTGGTGAGTGAAGAGTCAGATAGTACTTTTGCTTGTTATGAAATAATAACCATTTTTCAGATGAAGCACCACTCATGGATCTGGTTGAATCTTGAAGAAGTAACCAACATTTATTACTTTAGACACCAGCAGTTACACTCCACTACCTACGATATTTTTACCTTTTTTGATCCATTTCTTTTTTTTAAAATCATATATGTGCATTAAAACTTTTTTGAGAGGTTAATATTATTTACTTTGAAAGTATATTTTTCAACAGCCCCCTCCAATACCCGGAATGCGGCCGCCGATGGGAGGCGCAGGTCATGTTGTACCACCACCAAAAGGAAGTGGTACAATGGGAATCGTAATGCCAATGTACACCATTGGTATTGTAGTATTTTTCCTCTACACAATGATGAAGGTAAAGTAGTATAATTGTAAATTACTATAAATTTCCCAAATGTTTTTACTAATTAATATAAGAATAATTGTATTTTTATAATCACTTACTGTTGCAAAAGGAAAAATTATTGCGATCGAGTTAGATTTTCGAAATTCTTTAATATTTATTCGTCAGTGGAAAAGAACCAAGCCCGACGCTATCCAAAACCTCTCTGGACCTAGCTCCCCTTCCAAAATAACATTAAACCGGGTCTACAACAAAAATTCAGATCCTCGCTAAATCTACGTAAAATATACAATATTCCCAATAAAACAGACAGTAACTCTTAAGGGGAAATAGCTTAAGTTCTTCCACAGTCATTCTATTCCGACTAAATGTCCTGAACCTAATTTCCTCACAGCCCAAGCATTTTGTCATAAGATGTATAAGTGTTTCTTCCTCTGTTTAACCGACCCTACAATAGAGGGTCTCGCAGGGTCTCCCTACAATAGCAAGTTCTCGTATATAGAGGTATCTCCTCATTACCCAAGATTCCCATGTGAAGTGCTACCCATACTAGAAGTACATGCTTAGAGCAAGAAAGCTCCTCCAGTCATTTAGAATATTCTAGTACCAACTGGGAAATGATGACACAAGAACTCGGAGCCTCCAATACCTCCTGACTATCTGGGCAGATACAAACACCTTTTAAATTAATGTTACATAACCGTTTATCCGAAATACACCAAAGAATAGCATAAACCTCTGCCTGTAAAACAGGGTCCATTCACCAAAAGATATTGCCAAGCGAACTCCTGTCTCAAAATAGACTGCAGTTCCAGAACTTCCTTCTAAAGTACTATTCTTCAATACAACCATAATATTAGTATGCATTGGAAGCATTGATAGAATTCCATCTTGGATGTTTATAAATCGGTTTATAGGAAGTGCGATTTTACAGAATAGGTTTTTGTGGTTTTTGGAATTTTCTCAAAAACGACTAGAACGATTTCCTTTAAACTTGGAATGCTAATTGCACAGATATATACCTATCACTTTATCTGAAACATTTTTCCAAAAAAAAAAAAAATTAAATAGTTGTGCGGTATTTAGTTAAATTTCAACTTCTATTTGGGTTTAATATTATTGGCTCTTTTAAAACTACAGTGTAATCTCTCCTCTACCTACGAGGGTTGGTAGGTTGGTACTTATTCCCCCACCGCCTCTGTATTTACGAGGGTCATTCAGTAAGTAACTGACAAAACACTGTAGCTCAAAAACGATTTATTTAATCAATACTTTTTCAAGTAGTTTGGCTACTTTTCAACATGGTCCCCAGCAACATTTACACACTTGTCCCATCGTTCTTCTAATTTGTGTATGCCTCTGACATAAAATTCTTTGGGTTGATCTCGAAGCCACTTTTGCCCCTGATTTTTAACTTCTTCATTGGATTGAAAATGTTTCCCACGTAGTATCTTTAAGGGGTACAAACAAATAGAAGTCCAATGGGGTGAGGTCGGGGCTGTAGGGGGGATGTGGAAGGATCTCCCACCCCACTTTCTTTGTGGGCGTCCGTAAGTTATCTTGGAATCCATATCGCACAAGTTTTCTTGTACTGCAGCTTATTCTGAATAATGTTATGGACGGTTCCAACACTCGCGTGCATTTCTTCAGCTATCAGTTCAACAATAATGCGCCTGTTGTCCTGAATTAACGCATTAATGCGAGATTCGAGGAAGGAAGTTGCAAGTTCAACCGGTCATCCACTTTCTTGCTTGGCACAGACACTTACAAACCACTTTGAAACTGTTCTACCCATTTGTAAACGCTCGAACGGTTCAAATAATTATTCCCGCACACTTTCAACATTCTTTCGGGCATTTTACTACCTTTGATACTCTTTGCAACTAAAAATCTAATCACTGAGCGTTGTTCTTCCGAAGTACAATGTTTGAACGGAGTCTGTTAAATGAATAAATTTGAGGTTATGCTTACCAAATACTCTCGAAGAGCTGATGAGAAACTAAGTACAAGGAAGCCAACTTGACGCACTGAAACTATTGTATTGATTAAACAAACCGTTTCTGAACTACAGCGATTTATCTCGTTTCTTATTGAATGACAAGTGAGTAAAATTTGAAGTTTACAAAAAAAAAAATTAAATTCACTGCAATAAATTGTAATATTGTACTAAACTTGTTATTGTAATAAAAGTGTTTATGGTACAAGGAGTTGTTATATTTAATGAAAGAATTCTTAGCATAAGTAGAAAATTCCCTTGCTGGTCTTTTGTGTTTGTTAGCCAACCTTACAATAGTTAAAAACGTCAATTATTTTTGCGCTAATCCTAAATATGATAGAAAATGTTTTTGTAATTCAGTTCAAAAAGACATGAGGCCTTTGAATAATTTGATTTTGATATTTTATTATAGTTGATGTTTAAGAAGACGGATACAAGTGGAAATTATGATTCATTTACTTCTGATCCAGATTTCCATCGTGCTGTTTTTGGTGATTATAATTATACCAGCAACGAAGAAGTTGCAGAAGATGCAACAAAATTAGGTTAGTGAAAGTTTTGCTATAATTTTAATTACATCTAATTTTATTTTTAAATGTTATTCAATTTGACTTCATAAAATTTCTTGTATTTATTCATTTTTATTTTTAAAGATTAATGTAAATTGGCATCAATTATTTGATATCGACAGAGAAGAATATAATTTTAAGGAAGCATGTCGATTAATAACTGTTTATTAATTTTGGGATATGGATACACGTTTAATGTTTTACTTCCCCAAGAGTTTAAATGGCCAGATACTAAATAGCGTACGCATACACAATTGCTTATTCAGCCAAAGAGTTGTCTGCACATATGCATCTAAACCAGAAAGTTCTTAACCTTTTTATGTTTAACCCACACATTGGGCTGACCAATATCATGAACAACGAAATGAATGCGTTAGAAGAACTGTACTGTCAAAGTAAAGACATTACATATAATCCCAACCCATAGGTTGGGAAGATTGCTTTTTAGAATACTTTTCTTTTCCATTCGCTGGGCATCTAATCTAATCTAGTCTAGAACTCGGGGCCGCCTCCAAGGAGGTTCAGCCCATTGTGCGCCCCGTAGAACACCTCACATCAGTCCTGTATAATTAAAAAACGCCAGGGCTGAGGCGTGTGAAATTTCTGATCGGTGAGTGGACGCTAAATTTCAGGAATCGTCTTCGACCATATATGCACGCACTCTCCAAGAAAGTGAAACGGTATCTAATCATTTTGGCCGCATTTCCTGCAGAGTGGGTCCGCAATGAGACCTCCATATTATGCAGATGCTTTCTTAAAACGCAATGCCCTATAACTAGGGCAGTATTCTCCTAAGTTCCACTTTTGTTCTGCCGAAGAGATAGGCTGTGCGAGTCTTTGAGGGGCCCTCCAAGAAAATCTCAGAGTTCCTCAGCCCCGCCCTATTTCTCCTATATAATGTATGTTTTCGTGTTAGCCATTTTTCAATGGCCTCCTCAGGCAATCTGATCGAGATGCAGCAGAAAGGCTGTGGACCAAGGGGCGTTCGTGAGACGGCCTCCTTTGCCAATCTGTCGGCCTCTTCGTTACCTTGAATAGCCCCGGCACCCAGCGTAGCCGTAGGCTATTGTGGTTTGCCAGAGTCGCTGGGCATATTGAAAGGATGAATTTTCAGAGGAAGTTCAATTTCGAAACTTTTATATGATTGCAATACTTCCATTTTCCGCGGAAAGAGAAAGTAAAAAGCTTTGTGAAATTATTTCATTTTAAGGTATCAATACATTCTAATAATTTTTGCCTTTTCTTATTTGTACTAATATATATTTCATGA